>CM017563.1:42625925-42736484 GCA_007844125.1 Sinonovacula constricta | reverse complement strand
GTGTAAGGTAGAGCAGAGCAATGAAGTATGTGTAAGGTAGAGCAGAGCAATGAAGTATGTGTAATGTATATTAGAGCAATGAAGTATGTGTAAGGTATATTGGAGCAATAAAGTATGTGTAAGGTATAAAGGAGCAAGGTAGTATGTGTAAGGTATTTTGGAGCAATGAAGTATGTGTAAGGTATTTTGGAGCAATGAAGTATGTGTAAGGTATATTGGAGCAATGAAGTATGTGTAAGGTATTTTGGAGCAATGAAGTATGTGTAAGGTATATTGGAGCAATGAAGTATGTGTAAGGTAGAGCAGAGCAATGAAGTATGTGTAAGGTAGAGCGGAGCAGTGAAGTATGTGTAAGGTAGAGCGGAGCAATGAAGTATGTGTAATGTATTTTGGAGCAATGAAGTATGTGTAAGGTATATTGGAGCAATGTAGTATGTGTAAGGTAGAGCGGAGCAGTGAAGTATGTGTAAGGTAGAGCGGAGCAATGAAGTATGTGTAATGTATTTTGGAGCAATGAAGTATGTGTAAGGTATATTGGAGCAATGAAGTATGTGTAAGGTAGATTGGAGCAGTGAAGTATGTGTAAGGTAGAGCGGAGCAATGAAGTATGTGTAATGTATATTAGAGCAATGAAGTATGTGTAAGGTATATTGGAGCAATAAAGTATGTGTAAGGTATAAAGGAGCAAGGTAGTATGTGTAAGGTATTTTGGAGCAAGGTAGTATGTGTAAGGTAGATTGGAGCAATGAAGTATGTGTAAGGTAGAGCGGAGCAATGAAGTCTGTGTAAGGTATTTTGGAGCAAGGTAGTATGTGTAAGGTATATTGGAGCAATGGAGTATGTGTAAGGTATATTGGAGCAATGGAGTATGTGTAAGGTATTTTGGAGCAATGTAGTATGTGTAAGATAGAGCGGAGCAGTGAAGTATGTGTAATGTATATTGGAGCAATGAAGTATGTGTAAGGTATATTGGAGCAATGAAGTATGTGTAAGGTATATTGGAGCAATGAAGTATGTGTAAGGTATATTGGAGCAATGAAGTATGTGTAAGGTAGAGCGGAGCAGTGAAGTATGTGTAATGTATATTGGGGCAATGAAGTATGTGTAAGGTATATTGGAGCAATGAAGTATTTGTAAGGTATATTGGAGCAATGTAGTATGTGTAAGGTATATAGGAGCAAGGTAGTATTTGTAAGGTATATTGGAGTGATTTAGTATGTGTAAGGTATATTGGAGCAATGTAGTATGTGTAAGATATATTGGAGCAATGTAGTATGTGTAAGGTAAAGTGGAGCAAGGTAGTATGTGTATGGTAGATTGGAGCAATGAAGTTTGTATAAGGTAGAGTGGAGCAATGAAGTATGTGTAAGGTTTATTGGAGCAATGAAGTATGTGTTAGGTTTATTGGAGCAATGTAGTATTTGTAAGGTATATTGGAGCAATGTAGTATTTGTAAGGTATATTGGAGCAATGTAGTATTTGTAAGGTAAATAGGAGCAAGATAGTATGTGTCAGGTAGATTTGAGCAAGGCAGTATGTGTAAGGTAGATTGGAGCAATGAACTATTTGTAAGGTATATTAGAGCAATGAATTATGTGTAAGGTATGTTGGAGCGATGTAGTATGTGTATAGTAGAGTGGAGCAAGGCAGTATGTGTAAGATGTATTGGAGCAATGCAGTATGTGTAAGATGTATTGGAGCAATGTAGTATGTGTGAGATGTATTGGAGCAATGCAGTATGTGTGAGATGTATTGGAGCAATGCAGTATGTGTAAGATGTATTGGAGCAATGCAGTATGTGTAAGATGTATTGGAGCAATGCAGTATGTGTAAGATGTATTGGAGCAATGCAGTATGTGTGAGATGTATTGGAGCAATGCAGTATGTGTAAGATGTATTGGAGCAATGTAGTATGTGTGAGATGTATTGGAGCAATGCAGTATGTGTGAGATGTATTGGAGCAATGCAGTATGTGTAAGATGTATTGGAGCAATGCAGTATGTGTAAGATGTATTGGAGCAATGCAGTATGTGTGAGATGTATTGGAGCAATGCAGTATGTGTAAGATGTATTGGAGCAATGCAGTATGTGTAAGATGTATTGGAGCAATGCAGTATGTGTGAGATGTATTGGAGCAATGCAGTATGTGTAAGATGTATTGGAGCAATGCAGTATGTGTAAGGAAGATTGGAGCAATGAAGTATTTATAAGGTATGTTGGAGCAATGAAGTATGTGTAAGGTATATTCGAGCAATGAAGTATGTGTAAGGTATAGTGGAGCAATGTAGTATTTGTAAGGTTAAGTGGAGCAATGTAGTATGTGTAAGGTATATTGGAGCAAGGTAGTATGTGTAAAGTATACTGAAGCAATGTAGTATGTGTAAGGAAGATTGGAGGAATGAAGTATATATAAGGTATATTGGAGCAATGAAGTATGTGTAAGTTATATTGGAGCAATGAAGTGTGTGTAATGTATATTGGAGCAAGGTAGTATGTGTAAGGTATATTGAAGCAATGTAGTATGTGTGAGGTATAGTGGAGCAATGAAGTGTGTGTAAAGTATATTGGAGCAAGGTAGTATGTGTAAAGTATATTGAAGCAATGTAGTATGTGTAAGGTATAGTAGAACAATGAAGTGTTTGTAAAGTATATTGAAGCAATGTAGTATGTGTACGGTATAGTGGAACAATGAAGTGTGTGTAAAGTATATTGAAGCAATGTAGTATGTGTAAGATATTTCGAGCGATGTAGTATGTGTAAGGTATGTTGGAGCCAAATTTCTTAAAGTGCACTTTCAGAGACCACACCCACACATGTGCATACACATTGACACACACTATGGTTGTTTATATGTTATTGTGATTGGTTTCAGTTAGAGCCAGTGTGGTATCAGATCCGAATGTCTGGTGCAAGAATCAGCTTTCGATACCAGGGTATGTAACTTCATATTAACTTCTGAATCAAATCAAATCCTAACAGTTGTGTGCTTGAGATGTTCTAAACACCGATTTGACATTTGAAATTTGTAAATGAACTATGCTATAACTTTAAACATGAATCAAATACAGCAGTTCGATCAAAGATATGACAAATCTTTTTTATACTAACTTACTAAGTAAACCACATCTCTCTTCTCAACAACACATTTTCTCCATTAAATGAATGTTATAATTTAAATAGATAATTGACCGTTTTATATAGATAAAGATGATACTAGCTGCTGATTGGACTTTGAAGGTGATATCCGACAGTTTGCCTATATCTGATATGTTTAACGATATTCAACATCCGTATGGGGTAGTATCATACTTTAGTCTAAGCTTTTGTGATTTTCAGCTGCATCTCAATTTAAGACAGTGAAACTTGTTAATCAACACTTAAAATGTTCATCCTTTTAAATTTATAAATAATATAAAGAACGATTAGGATTTCTTCTAAAAATAGATATCGACGTAAAAGCAGATGATGTGGATGACGTGGCGGAGCTTAAACATAAGTGGTCATGGGGTTTTCTTAGTTTAGAAATAGCCAGCTGTGCAGCATGGCTCAGATAGGAAATGAATGTTTGTCATGATGATTGTGGTGTTATGGTACACTTTTCAGACAGGTATAGGACATAAATAAACAGCATTTCGTGAGATCTGTTCAGGTAACAATAGTTAAACAAGATGTTTAATGAAAATATTTTGTTCCAAACTATCGGACACCACCTTTAATGTGGAATGTGGCAGAAAGTGTGCAACAAGACCATACTTCCTTATAGTACATGTCATGCATTACTACATGCATATTGGGTCTAGTGGTTCTGAGAGAACATGAGGACATCAAAGGTCATGTCATCAAGAAAATATCATGTGACATTTTAAAAAATGGACCATTAAGTCCATATTGTTTTCCACAATTTTGAGTAATTATTTAGCTCCTTGGATCTTTAAGTCACCTTATATTGCTTAAAATAAGAATAAATTATGGTTTAAACTGCATATTTATGTCAACACTGGTTCATTTGAAGTGTTTAAATCTTGATGAAAATAATTGATTACATTGTTTCGTAAAATGACTTAAAGCTTATCTGAACCCCTATTAGGTCACTTATCATTCATGAGTTACATTTTAGAATTTTGAATGAGTTACTATTTTTAAACTTTTTTTATTCTTTATTGTAGACGTATACCTTGGCTACAGCAGCTTGGAGCAAAACGCTATCGCCAAGAAAGAGGAACAGTACTTTGAAATTTTCCCAATTACGGATAGCCATGGATATGATGAACTTGATTCTGGTATGTCATCTCTGGAGTCTCTAGATTCTGGTATGTCATCTCTGGAGTCTCTAGATTCTGGTATGTCATCTCAGGAGTCTCTAGAGACATCTTCAAGTCAGGAGGGGTCGAGTTCTCATGGGAGGCCACATCTAATGAGAACACGGAGCCAGACAAGGCGACAGGTTTCGTTCAATACAGAACTTGATGCTCTCTTTATTTAAGGGAAAACAAGGATTCTTAAGTGTTACAGTGCTTTTGAAATATCCTTGTAATTATTACAGTGCTGATAATATTGTAATTATTGCAATGATGTTATATCTTTGTAATTATTGCACATCTCTAATGTCATTATAATTATTACAATGTTTTTATATCATTGTAATTATGACATCACTTCTTATTTAATTAAAATTATACCATTGCTTTAAAATCAATGTAATCATTACATCAATCTCACTAAATCCAGATTTTACAAAAAGATCTGATGATGACCTGCAAATACTGCCTATAAACAAGAACGGTTTTCCCCGATTACTATTTTTATAACAGCTAATCAAAGAGCGTAATGTATCACGCCTTTGGTAAGAGTTGCAAAATGGCAGCTATCATTGAAGCAGTAGAAAAGTGTTTGACAAAATTAGGAATTAGCCCCTTAAAACCACTTTAGTAGCAAAATCTTGATTGCATTATGGTACCGCTTACAACACTCCTGTCCTCAGTGACATACGTCCTGCGCAAAGTGTCCATGTTTACATATCTTTGTAAATGAGCACAGCCATTAAAATGATATGTTCGGAATGCTTCAGATCATCATTTACTTTTGCTATTTTGTAGGCAACAATCTAATTGGTTTGGAAGGTTTAATTGACTCGTCGTCAGATCCAGATATCAGAGCGGTTTTCAGGATATGATTTTTATCAGATTGTCATTACATCGCTTTCATATCATTGAAATGATTTCCTTGTTTTGATACCATTGTAAACTATTACATTGCTTTAAGATTATCAAATTGTTGATATTACTGTGTGTCCAGTGTATATTGGATTTATTAATGTCAGTGTTAGTATAAAGGTGGTGTCTGACAGTTTTTATCTAATATATGTAACATGGCCTGATCTCTGTTTGGGGTATTTGTGCATAATTTCTGTATAAAATTTTTTTTTCTTTAGTCTAAGCTTTGACGATTTTCAACAGTATCTCAATTTTGGGGCAGGAAAACTCTTTAATCAACACTTAAAATATTCATTCTTTTCAAATCTATAAACTAAGAACGATTGGGAACTCTGCTAAAAATAGACATCATCGTCCCAGTAGATGACGTGGATGAGCTAAAACATAAATGGTCATCTGGTTTTCTTAGTTTAAAAATAGTCAACTTTTCAGAGTTGCTCAGATAGAAACCACATGTTTGTATTGACAATTGTGGCGTTATGATACACTTGTCAGACAGGTGAAGGACATCAATAAACAGCATTTTATGAGATCTGTTCAGGTAACATTAGTTTATTAAGATGTTTAATGAAAATATTTTGTGCCCAAACTGTCAGATACAACCTTAAAAGTGACTGACAGAGTTTTGCATAGTTCCATGCTACACAGAATTGCACGATCTGCATACTTCATATGCATTTTAATCATTGTGTCACTTCTATGGGTTATAACATATAGTGATGTTATTGATTCAATTGATATCCATGTATCGTTTGCAATTTTTTCTAATCATTTATCAATAATCACTCTAAAATATCAATATTTTTAGCAGGAAAATAAGTAAAATGTAATTTATCAGATTGTTTAAGATTACATGTGTGTATGAAAATAATTGTATGTTGTCCTATATTAAGTGTCTTGTTTAGTTTTTCTTTTAAATTTATAGCAGACATTGTTAATGCATAAGCTAATACACTCTATAGATTTTTATGTGTACTGTGTATACTTATTATTTGTCTGGTATAACTGAATTACTTATACTATTTTCACTTCTGGATAGAAGTCTGTTGAAGAGTTGAAAGAAAGCTCACTATTAAAATTACTTAAATACTAGTGTTTAATATCTGTGCAGAAGAAAGCATTGAATTAATTGGTAAACTGTACAAACTTAACATATTACTGGTTTGGTTTAAAACCTTTTAAAAAGATAATTTTGTTCAAAAGCCCTTGTAAAAAGGCCCTGTACTGATGAAACGGGAGGGTTACAGATTTATTACTCTTCACTTCTCCAGATGTAAACTGAACAATGTCATTTTCAAGTAATATATAAAGAATAACGAAAGGAACTAAACAAGCAGAAAAAGTACAAAGAAACAGTTGGAAATATCCTGTTTAATTTAATGTAAAAATGGATCGATATATGTGTGTAAGATGATAGACTGAAATTGGTCACGTTTTCTTTTTATTTCATGCTTATTTCAGTTTTAACCTTTTGCTTTGATTTTTGGCATTTTTTTTTTGTCTTAGCTCAAAAAATAGTCAAACTTAGGGAAATAGTAGATGCAGATCTGGCAGCTGTCTATTTATGATGTTTAATTTGCAACCGAGTCTAGCAATATGTATAGCATATAGAAGTAGGGAGAAGACAAAGAATATGTACGGGTAATTTACACAATGTAAAATGCAAAGGGTTATAATCTCTTTTGAATTTGAACAATAACAATTTTTTAACACTTTCATAATGACTGTATGTTTAGGTAACTGTGTCGATATTTCCAGAGGACAATGCGACAATGCCCATAGTTTCTTCTGATGCAGCAC
Organism: Sinonovacula constricta; assembly: GCA_007844125.1. Taxonomy (NCBI): domain Eukaryota; kingdom Metazoa; phylum Mollusca; class Bivalvia; order Cardiida; family Solecurtidae; genus Sinonovacula; species Sinonovacula constricta. The sequence continues at coordinate 42,729,471 of CM017563.1, read as the reverse complement.
TGAATGTTTTAGCTTTGTGCAGCAAATTGTTAGTATATGTTAGAATTCATAAAGACCTATTGAATGTTAAATTATATTTTTTTAAAATATGTATATATATATATATATGTATATAAAATGCTGTTTAGCAATTGGGTCCATTAAATGATTACTTAATGGTTGTTTGACAGAAGATGCAGGACATTTCCATGCCTATTGAAGTATATAAAGTAAATGAAAAAATATGGAATATAAAAAGAGTAAAAAATTATCATAAAATAAAGAAAAAAAGTAGTTAGAACATTAAAAATAAAAGAAATATGATTTTAGAAATATAATTTAAAAATGAGAATTACTCAAAATGTTCTCCAAAAATTGGAGTGAAAGATTGTATGTCTTCTATTCATATTGAATGTTTTACCCTTCTCAGTAAAAAAAACCAAACAAACAGTTGATACATAGACTGTTTAAAGTAATCATAGATGATGCTAATAACAAAAAGTCTAGATTGTTTTCTAAATATGCTATGAAAACTCAATTTGTGATGAAAATAGAACTTATAACAAATAATTTATTCAGTATATCTAGTCTGTAGATTGTGATTTTATCTTTTCACTGTGTATACTTGTTTATTTTCTCTTTAGATGTCATAAAAATTTGATATGTCTGTTCTTTATGACACTATTTTCAATACTTTCTTCTAATTTTAAATTTGTACATATTTAAATATTTATCATGAGATTTAATGAGTATATTTGAGCATATGAGATATTTTTAAGTTTTCATTCTGTTCTGATTTGTTTACAAAACCTATATAAATGCTACATGTATTATGTTTATTTATTAATTGAGTGATTCACTTTAGTTTGTCATTTTAATTTGAAAAATAAAACAAAAGGTAATTTTTTTACAGCAAATTGGACACAGACAAAAGCCATCTCTGCAGGATGGTGTCTGACAGTTTGCTTACGTCTAATACATGTAACAATATTCTTAACCCATTTCTGGGGAAATTGCATACATGTGAACTCTCCCGCTTTTAGAGAGAAACTCCCACTTTTAAGGTTCAAAATTATTTGAAAATGAGGGGTGTTTTACACATTTTCAGAAATCTCCCTACTTGGAAACAGATAACTTCCTTCTTTGTTTATATGAAAATAACAAATCTCCCACTTTGCAAGTGAAAATCTCCCACTTTGGCCGCAGAAAAAATTCACTTGTATGAAATTGTGCATAAATACATACTTAAGTTTGTACATAATGTGTAATTGTACATAAACGTATACTTAAGATTAAGTGAAGGTTCTTTATAACATTACCTCAAATTTAAGACACTACAAATAATTAACTACACAGCTAACAGTGTCCATTATTTCCAAATTGTTAAATAAACATAATGGGGACTTCAGCTGAAAATAGATAATTGACGTTAAAGCAAAGCTGATTACCCCATTGATTATGTAACATGATCTCAAATTTATGTATTATATAGGATATACATTTTTGTTATTACAATTGTGATGTTATGCTTTACTTTCTACATAAATAAAAGACATATATAAACAGCATTTCTCGGGATCTGTTCAATTAACAATAGTTCTTTTTTTTTTTGCATGGGAGAAAAAAATGGTCAAAAATGTTGGATACCACATTCAAAACTTGTTCTTGGTAATTTTTCAAAATATGCTGATGCCTTAGGTTGGGAGAATAAAATTTTATTTTATTTTTATATCATATTTGTTTTGTGCTTGTTTTTTAAAAGCATAGCTTAAACATTATGGTAATAAAAGTGACATCCAGCGTTTTAGGTGGAGGAAGTCTGGCCTCCGGCAAAAGTCTGGGTATAAACACAGGTGCACACTCAAAGGTCAGCTGAAAGACATTCCCACATTCTTCGCTTGACCGGGTCTTGAGGCCAGCTGAAAGACCTTCCCACATTTTCCCCTTGACCGGGGCTTGAGGCCACCTGAAAGACCTTCCCTCATTTTTTGCTTGACCGGGGCTTGGGCCACCTGAAAGACCTTCCCACATTTTTCACTTGACCGGGCTTGAGGCCACCACCTGAAAGACCTTCCCAAATTTTTCGCTTAACCGGGGCATGAGGCCACCTGAAAGACCTTCCCACATTTTTCACTTGACCGGGGCTTGGGGCCACCTAAAAGACCTTCCCACATTTTTTACTTGACCGGGGCTTGAGGCCACCTGAAAGACCTTCCCACATTTTTCACTTGACCGGGGCTTGAGGCCAACTGAAAGACCTTTCCACATTTTTCACTTGACCAGGGCGTGAGGCCACCTGAAAGACCTTCCCACATTTTTTACTTGACCGGGGCTTGAGGCCACCTGAAAGACTTTCCCACATTTTTTACTTGACCGGGGCTTGAGGCCACCTGAAAGACCTTCCCACATTTTTTACTTGACCGGGGCTTGAGGCCACCTGAAAGACCTTCCCACATTTTTTACTTGACTGGGGCTTGAGGCCACCTGAAAGACCTTCCCACATTTTTCTCTGGACCGGGGCATGAGGCCACCTGAAAGACCTTCCCACATTTTTCACTTGACCGGGGCATGAGGCCACCTGAAAGACCTTTCCACATTTTTCACTTGACCGGGGCTTGAGGCCACCTGAAAGACCTTCCCACATTTTTCACTTGACCGGGGCATGAGGCCAGCTGAAAGACCTTCCCACATTTTTCACTTGACCGGGGCTTGAGGCCACCTGAAAGACCTTCCCTCATTTTTCACTTGACCGGGGGCATGAGGCCAGCTGAAAGACCTTCCCAAATTTTTAACTTGACCGGGCATGAGGCCAGCTGAAAGACCTTCCCAAATTTTTCACTTGACCGGGGCTTGAGGCCACCTGAAAGACCTTCCCACATTTTTCACTTGACCGGGGCTTGAGGCCACCTGAAAGACCTTCTCACATTTTTCACTTGACCGGGGCTTGAGGCCAGCTATAAAACCTTCTCAAATTTTTCACTTGACCGGGGTTTGAGGCCACCTGAAAGACCTTCCAACATTTTTCACTTGACCAAGACCTTCCCACATTTTTCACTTAACCGGGGCTTGAGGCCACCTGAAAGACGTTCCCACATTTTTCACTTGACCTGGGCTTGAGGCCACCTGAAAGACCTTTTTTTTTCTCCACTAAAGTAGCTGGATGTCGCTATAATAACCATAATTGTGTTGCTTTAATTTATTTCTAAGGAAAAAAAAACAATTAAAATGACACAATATTTAATATAAACATATAAAAGCAACTTTATGTCCAATGTGATTTAGATAAACACAGAGACAGCCTTTGAAATATAAAACCTAATACAAGTATTCATGTATTGTTTTCCAATGCCAGAAATTGTTCTTTAAAAATTATCTTAGTATGTTGGAAATATATTTTTTGTTATTTTGAAGACTTATCTTTTTACGAACCTTTACAAAAATGAACTTGGAAAAATGCAATTCTTCATTTTTAGAACTTTGCATGTTACTAAAGGCAGTTTATATTAAAATCTATACTAAACACAACAATTTGTTGTCTTTTCATCAGCCCATACTTACTTTAATCAGTAAGATATTATACTTGTTGTTATGAGTTTGATTCCTTTTAAATGGTTTTAATTAATATATACATATATACATCTCAGGCTGGGATCCAGAACTTTCCAGCTGGGGGTGGGGGTCGAGGGGCAAAGACCGAATATGACATACACTCTAGTGGGGTCCGGGGGCATGCTCCCTCAGAAGAAAATGTTCTAAAAAGTCAGAGTTGTGTTCTGAAGTGTATCTGGACAAAAGTTTTATATTTATTTATGGTTTTATTTGACTGATTCTGAAAGTCTGAAAATGAAAGACATACACCTTTAGCAAAATAACTTTAACTGGTTTGAATTCTTCCAAAAATATGCAGATAGGCAAACACATACTTCCTTTCGAATTGGAAGATACAATGCAGCTAGATTACATTGGTAACTCTATTGAGTGTATGGGAACGTGTTGTGCAAAATTCCGATGTAGTGTCGTTATGTAAGTTACAACTAAAATTCGAAATACCACACTTTTTGTTGAGCCTTCAATAAATGGTGTGACAAACAAATTTACAGCATTGATTTGCCACGAAGGCTTTATTAGATGTTGGACAAAACGAAATACAACTATCAGTAATTATTGTAGAACAAACAAAATATATCTAAGCCTTTTCAAATTTAAATCTTTTCTCTAAACTATACATTGGAGTTTCGGCACATCAACCAAGCGTTTATTAAAATATGGAACAAAATAAACTACCTTTGTGTTCCAGTACACCTTTCATTTGAATTTTGGAAATACAAAATATTACTATAACTGCCAAATAATATTACAGATGAGTTCAAATGTTTGAAACAGCAACATTTTTGAGCTAACGAAAACTGCACAAATTGTTAAGTACTATTGCTACACATGGTGCTTCCTACAGCTGCTGATCACTAAATTATAAATTTAAACTCAACTAAGCAATATATCTTACTAGGTTATTGCTAAAAAGTACTCGCTTGTTTTGAACCACTCCATGAAAGTGGAAATTTGCATTTGATAATTTCGAAATAATAATGATTAATCATCAACAGTAAAATTTCTGCACCGAAAACTTGGTCATTTATTGTTATAGAAATGTAGTCACAATATAGTTAAGTTCTTCTAGGTTTTAATCTTTCAATTACATGTATAATTTAATTGGTAATGCTTATTAAATAGAGTTTACATATTGAATGTGAATGAATATCTGAGCAAATTGATTTCAGAAAACAGTTATACAGTAACTATAATGTGATAATGCTAGGAAACAAAAAGCTCCAGGATAATAACATTCATTCACTTTGCAACATTTTTTAATTTTTTTTTTTTATTATTCAAAATAATAAAAAGCACAATTTTATCTAGGACTTGGGTAACAAACATGAATAATAATAATAATAATTATCATTATCATCATCATTATTATTACTGCCCTGCTGTCTGTCCTTTCTTTGTAAACCAGTCTATATTATCCGGAATAACAACTGCAAAAAACAACAACACACGACATTCTTAGAGTTCTGATTATAGGTACGTTGTGTACAGAAGTACAGTTCTTTTAATCACTTAGGTCTGCTTCATTTGTCATTATATTAGCATGTTTACCGTTCGACACCCGTTCAAGTAGCTCTTTTGCGCGGCGCCAGTGAGACTGTTTCAGCCATTGATTTTGTATGAAGACATGTGTAGGTTTACATTTCAAATTGCAGTAACAAGTAAACCTCTTTCGTGAATAATAACGTGTGATATATAAGGACATATTTTTATTATTTATTTAGCTCATTAAGCCATTACTTCGTTTATTTTATACGATATAATTGAATGTGCATGTTACAGTCTGAAGTATAAATAGTTAAAAAAGCAGTTTTGATACAGTACCAAACGACAGTCCACGAGGGAGATAACACAGTCAATTTTACAATTTTGATAGAGTTATGTCCCTTATTGATGGCACTTTGCAATCTGACGTGATGAAATCTTCATCTACGTTACGCATACATCTAGATAAACCTGTGTTTAGTGGACAGAGTTCTTATATTAATGATTGTAGTGTTTTAGATTAACAAGGAATTCCCTAACATTTGCTATTACAATAAATTCCAGTTTAAATCTTTTGACTTACCTTCGTGATTTCAGTTTGAGGATTTCGCAAATAATCAGTAAAATAATAAAACAATAAAAAGTAACAACATTAAATCACAAATTATATTTATTTCATATACATATAATAAGAGATGCATATATACATATAACTTAAATGCAAATTGTCGTTCATTATACTGTAGTATTTCCTAAAAGAGAGAAGAAACAAGGATATAGATATCAAGATGTCCAGACATAATATTATCATTTTGTATCAAAACTGCCAATGACTTTCAAGTGTGATAACTACATTGAATACATTAAATATGCGTGACGTCATAATTAGGTACGCATTAGAATAAGTGATGTCACAATGTCACGCGACTACATTGCGCTGACAGAGCCACCTATGGCACCAGTGCTTGGATTGACGGCTTCACAAGAGCGCGTGGCATGATTGTAATATCCGGTTGTACATGTAACTATAGCAACGGTTCTGTCTTTGTAGCAGACGATATAGTACTCCGTTCCTTCCCGCCCTGGGAAATTATTGCTGCCATCTTGTTTACCGACGCAGCTTGGATAGTTCTCTTCGCAAGGTTGGCACGTGGCGTTGAAACATTGGTTCTCTACGTATTCGCCTGCAAGTTGAAAAAAGGTTAAAGTTAAAAAAAAGCGAAAATCATGATAAAAAGCACACAAATGCACGTGGCGAATTAAGATGCGTCGAATTCGGTGCACCCTCAGCCTGACCAGCTCAACAATATGTTTATTATATACATAAGTATGCATTTAATTAATAAAATAATAGTCATATAGTATTATTCTTAGTCTAGATACACGTTTGAACGAATTTCCATCATTCCGAAAATCCAAAACGATAGTATTTAACAACTTAGAATTTCACATAAATAACCCTCAGAAAAATACACTCAACCATCTTTAAGGTAAAATCCTAGATCTGCCTCTGAAAAAAAAAAATTCAAAAATACATCGGTAAGTTGACAGTCACGTCTAGTTTCTCCAAGTTCAATGGTGGCCATGCTTTTTGACGGATCAGAATTTTATTAACTATTTAAATACAAGGCCACCAAAGGAATACATTAACCAAATATCAAAGCACTAGCTCTTGTGGTTCTTGACAAGAATATTTTCTATGTTTTCCTTTAAAGCCATATTGGGAAAATGGTAACGCCCTTGACGGCTATATAATTTGACAGATTAATATTATTTCATCAAGGCTCTAGCTCTTGCAGGTTCTGACAAGAAGATTTTCTAAGTTTTCTGATATAGCCATATATGGAAAATGGCTCCGCCCCTGGCGGTCATGTTTTTTGACAGATCAATATTATTTGAACCAATTTTCGTTCGGCCTGTCTGCTTACGCTTCTGATAAAGTTTGGCTGAATTTGGCCCAACGGTTTCAGAAGAGATGTCGTTTAAAAATGTTAACAAATGCGTGACGGTGGGCGATCAGAATAGCTCACCATGAGCATAAGCTCAGGTGAGCTTTTAAAATAAGTGAGAGAAACTTTATTTAAAAATGCACAGGCAGATAAATGACAACTTCGTACATACAACATGACTTTTACACAACGGGAGACCACAGGGCCGATCCTGAACCACGATATGCCAAAGTCGCGAATAATGGTAGTGGTAAAGCTAACGTTCAAGCAAAAAAAAACCAAAAAAACTATGATGTGAGACATCCAGTGCGCCGTGGAGAACATGCGCGTTATACAAGAAGATGACAGTCCTGGGAACTAAACACATTCTTAGACTGTCGATTAACTACATAAATATTTGACAGAAACGGACCATAACTGTGATGCGAAGTAGTGTATTTGCTATTTTGTTTTTCTTGTTCTCTGCTACATCTTCATTTACAAGCTACATCGCTAGCATCGATATATTCGGGTTCTTTTGTTAAACAAGACTTCGCCAAACAGCTGCGAATTCCTATAAACGACAGCTACTTTTTTATAATTGCAAGCTACACAATATTGTTGCAAGCTACAATGTTAAAAAAGGGAATAGTCAGTTCCTTTGTCTGAAAAGCGTCTAGCAAAACAGTTGCGATTTCCTGTTTTTGCCAGCTACACTATCGTCCCCATAAACATGCATTCCATAAGAGGCACAACTCTTCATAGCGCAGCCAATAAGGTAGTTCCATAAGGGGTCGGTCCAGTGTCAGGATAACGTGACTTGGTATGATATCATGTCTGGTGTTCACGACAGGCTATTCACAGCGAAGGAAACACTATATCTGTTTTCAGTGGACACCGTCTTTATATAATTCAAATACTGTTGGTGGTACAATAAAACCAGCAAACAAACAAACAGTCGATTATTAAATAAGTGAAGCAAATCAGAATCCAACATACAAGGAGCTTTAGCCTCTAGCCTAGTGTCACATTGGACCTCTGTGAATAGTTGACAGTTGGTGGCTCCGTATCCGAACAGTCTGGGATACTTGCACTCCTGAAGGTGGGGCACGTCCAGCCCCTGGGTGACGGCCGGATCACTGCAGTTGTAGAAGCGAGCACAGTGGAGTGGGTCCGGGATCAGGACGGATGGGTTCTCTTGGCAGAACGTACCCAGCACACCTGGAAAATGAGGAAAACAAGGGCGATTTTTGAAGCGATTACTGGCATTTAGGACAATCCGGTAAAGATGATATGCAACAATTTGCCTATTTTATACATGCAAGATTATTTAACCCCTGTTTGGTGTACTTGTGCCTTATTTCTGCAAATAATCATACTTAAGTCTATGTAAAGGCGTTTTTGAACACTACCTCAATTTTTTGACAATAAAACGCGTTATAAACACCAAATTCTATAACTAAGCACAATTGGTGATTATTCTGAAGATAAACATCGACGTCACAGAGGATTAACAAGAATATCGCGATATCAAAAGTAAGTGGTCACGTGGTTATCAGTTTTAATATAGCTAACTGCAGCGTGGCTCAGATGGGAAATACGTGTTTTCATTGCCCAATGGGGCGTTATGTTTCACTTTTCACATAGGTGAAGGACATCAATAAACAGCATTTCCTAGAATCTATTTATGTGACAATAATGTTACTTGGTTATTTGATGGGAAATGGTGCCAACCGTCGGACTCCACATTGGAATAAAAAAACAAACAAGAAAATATTGTACAAAAAAGATACGCGGTGTTGATGAGACGTTCATTTAGAGTATTTATGGTGCTCTGTATTTCAAAATAAGCTTGTAAAAGACCGGGAAACCAAAGGATCACACATTTTCTGACGCTGATAATATTTTACACTGTTTAAATTTGATAATTTTGTATTCAAAATGAATGTGTAAAATTCTTATTATGGTTGTTTTTTGTCGTTTTCTCTTTTTCGTAATTCGAATTTAACTGCTCTGCACTGTTCACCGACAAATGAACATACGCTATCACTCAAAATAACTTAAATAAACTCTTCCCTTTTGGAAAATGTTACCCCCTTCACCTCCAATTGCACATACACTGGGGACAGTTAATAGGCACAATACGGCAGTACCATCTGGAATTCCTACTACTGAGAGTCGCTTTGATATTCATGATATTCATTCGTGCTGACTTTGAGTCGGGATTTGTAAGCAGAGCAGAAGTGAGAATTGACAGCTACGCCGAAAAAATACCCGCACCCCTCGAAAAAAATATTCAAAGCGCCGAGGGCACTGTGGTACTCAGTGACCGTAATTTGTAAAGAAAAATATGAACAAGTTTAAACATATTTCATAAATTGATGACACATTAATATATTATACTACATGCGCTAAAGTTTGTGCTGCTGTATCGCTACTGTGTAAGGGGTACACAACACAAATACACACTGTCTCTCTAGTTCTCATCCTTACAAATTTCAGTCGTTCGACTAGTCTTCTTATAGATATACACCAACACCTAGAGAAAAGGTCAAGACCTTTGAAGGCATCCATGAATGAAGATATGAATGAAGTATGTATCCTTGCGCGTTTTGTTCCATAACATAGAAAAATTAACACAATCATTTTCAAGTTCATATATATCAAGTGCAAATAGCTGACAACAAGCAGTCAAATCTAATATCATTTAGTCAAGTATGTACTTTTTACAGTGGAAAGCTTGAAATTTGTCAGACTGTTTTTGTAAGGGACGCTTCCGGAAGGCAGTAAACGTTTGTCGTTGAGAATTTATTAAGACTTAGAAATTATGGATACTAATTTACTGCTACCGCATTGAATATAAAAATGTGAGACAAAATGCGTTACCAGACAATTTTAACAGAAAACATGCCTACGACAAATAAAAAAGTTGGAGCTGAAAGATTAAACAGATGTTGTTGATCAGAAAAGTCACCCTGTGACACATTTGCATGCGGTTAGTGTACGATAACTGGCTACGTTCGCCGATTCTGCTAAATTGTGAAACTTGAAGAGAAATCACTTTGAAAATAAAACTGAAATCTGCAATAAAATGGAACACGATTAAAACATAAATGTAAACGCATGGCGATAATAGATCTTCTTATATATTCTTGGTGTTTCGCTTTCATACACATTTCTACATCAATGGAAGAGATAAACTAAATGTGTTTTATGTATTGCACTGATATGATCATATTGATATGATTATGATCATATTACCGATGTCCAGCTATTATTGGTGGAGAAAGACCACAATCAACAAACAAACACCGATGAAGAACCAACGGACCAACAGAAGTCAGCATATTTACCTCCTCAAAAAAACATTTCGAACCCACACGATGAAAGCTTAGGAGTTAGAAGACAGCTACTCTTATCGCTCGGTCGTTTCCTCAATAATCAAGATCTAAACTTTCAAGAAAGAAAACCCTCTTACCTGCATCAATCATACTGGAGCAGGTTCGAGTGGTAGGGTCGAACAACGACACCTGGCAGACCTCGACGGCAACGGTGCGGTTCTGGAAACACTTGACGTAGTACTGGGAGCGGGGTCGGGTCGGGAAAGGATTGTTTCCATCGGGAAGCCCAATACAGCTAGGTAGCCTCTCCTCGCATGGTGTACAGTTGACGGCGTTCTGAAGGCACTGGGTCTGCAGGTACTCGCCTAGAGGGGACGGGGGAAGGGAATAGAATTTATTATGCAATTAAGAAGATAAGTTTTCGCATAAATATTGGAAATATGGAAAGAAATTTATGTTGTTGTTTTTTTCTCCATTGTTAAAAGATCTTTTTATATGTCACTAATTGGTCAGTGTAATAGTATTTGAAAGAGTGGCTCAATTGAAAAAAAAAATTCTGACAACAAGAAGGCTTAAATAAGCGTCTACCTTACACCAGGTAACAAATGCAAAACATATTTTTTATTTATTTTATGCCTAGAACATAATTTTCAACTTAAAAGCACGTTCAAGTTTAACTTTACTTTTCTCTATTTCCCCTTAGGGTACCTCATTCCCCATAAGTCTCTCAAAGTTTAAATCCAACTTTTTTCGTTCAAAAAAGGGTATTTTCATATTCTGCAGTTTATATCTTCACTTATTTCAAATAAAATACAAAACACTATTTAACAATGTGAATTATTAAAAATATTGGGGCTTTCAAGCTCACTCAGCACCAACCGAAGACAAAAAACTATGTGCGTAGTAATTCATGAACACAACATTATTTGTTTTCAAGAAAACTGACTGCCATTTTAATCAAACAAATAACATGGATTTGAAGGAAATAAATGGCTGAAAGGTGTACAGTGATTTAAATTAACTTTGGTTAATGTGTTAATGCGTGTGAGAAGGTCAGAGGTAAGGTACAAAAAATGGAGAATTCCCTAAACATGAGGCCGGTGAACAATGAGGACTTCCGTAAATAGTCCTAGACAGTGTTTTTCCCCAAAGCGTGAGATCGATTATACTGATAAATATAATATTTCACTGAATGGCATAAAATAAATAAAGTAGATATTTTAGTAAAAATATTTAATATTTTAAATGAAATTCAAAAATAGCATCTACCATACAGTAACTTGGTTTTTTTTTGTGTTTTTTTATATATACGTATGTTTTATGTGTGGGGTGTAGAGGCAGTGGCTTTGTTAACTTACACAAATAGGGCGCCCGTAGCTGAGCGGTTAGAGTCGCCGACTTGTAACTGCTCAGCCCCTCACCACGTGGGTTTGAGTCCCGGTCAAGGCGAGAACTTTATTGCGGAGAAGGTTTTCCAGCTTACCTGCACTGCGCCAGTGGTTCTACCCAGACATATGTCTGGGGTCTTCTTCCTCCAATAATCAACTCCCACGTCGCCATTATGACCATAATTGTCAAGATATGAAGTAAAAGCAATAACAAATAAACAAACAAACATAACTTACACGGCGCCTGAGGCTCGAACCTAGCTCCACAGATGACCTCTGAGAAGTTCTTGCATGTCTGAGCATCAAGGTCAAAGAGCTGTGGATACCGACATTCCCGCAGATAACTTCCACCCACCGCCTGTCGGCAGTCATAGTACTGGGCACAATTGGCTTGGTGATCAAGGATCGTCGTGGGGTTTGCTTTACAGTACAGGGTGGCCATCTCTGGATAAGAAGAAAATACAACGCTGACATACAGTAGTGAAGGATGAAATGAATATTTCAGTGTAATAAAATTGGTATAACCATATATAAATCAGTTCAGTGATATATAGGGAAATATAAGAGCAAATATAATATTCTGTATAATAAAATTGGTGCAAAAATGTAAAATTTCGTGGCAACTGCTATAACTAGACATTAGCTATTGAACAAATTCATGGCTACTTTTGGATAACCAAACCGTTGTCTTAGTGACCATTGTGAGCAATTTTGTCGTTGTCACATAAATGCATACCTAGCAACACATAACAGTCATCAAGAGAAAATAATATAGATCTGCAAGCAAAAGTAGAAAACGATAGTTACGTTACCCAAATCTCTTAAATTCAGGTGTATATTGCTTGTTTATTTTTAAACTCTACTACAATTTTTCGTGAAATTAAAGACGGACGGGTATGTTTAATAAATTAAAGTCTGTGGTTGTTGCTAAACTTGTTTGTGATGACATGTAATCTTTACTGGGCAAACAACAATTACATATGGTATTAACAAGTCAAATTTAGATAACACCAGAGTAGTATAAATTGATATTGCAGTCCACAATGTTATGGATAATCAAACCTTAATAAATGACATTGGTTTATCATCATTTGAGATGGTATCCGACAGTCTGCCTATATCTAATATATGTAACAATAGCGGTAAATAAGAATGGAACGATTGGGATTCCTGCTAAAAAATGACATCGGCATCACAGCAGACGACGTGGATGAGCTAAAACAATGGATATGGTTTTCTATAGGATAGAAAAAACACGTTTTTATGACGATTGTGACGTTATTGTTCACTTTCTAGACATGCAGAGGACATCAATAAACAGTATTTTGCGAGATCTGTTCAGATAAAAATGGTTTACTAAGATATTAAATGAAAGTATTTTGACCTAAATTGTCAGATACAACATTTAATTGTCAATGAGTCCTCCTTTAGACAGCTACATATTTGTCCAGTCACCATTTGATTTGGTGAAGTAATAATAGAGCTGGAACCCACTATGATACTTACGCTCATCTAGAATGGCGCCGCAGTATCGTTTCTGCGGAAAGAAGACCCCGGATGTACATTTCTCCGCCGAAATGGTCCTGCCCGCCTGACAGACGATATAGTCCTCCGACATTTCTCGGCCGGGATAGGCGTTATCTCCGTCTGGTAGCCCGGCACAACTGGGAAACTTCTGGTTACATGGAATACATCCGGGGGTCCTAGGGTCGCATATGTTCTGTAGATACTGACCTATGTGCCGTACATCATACATTTATTCCTTTGTAATAAATACTTAATACTAACTTTATCATACTGTTTTGTTCATTGCCACAGAAAATTAAGTCTTTAGCGTGTTTTTTTTTTATAATTTGCTAGCACACATCGTCCATCAAAATTCAAAAGGGACATTCAGCATTCATAATACAGCGCAATGACCACGCCTGGGCTTAAATGAGCTATTTATAGTCATGTAGAAATCATATATGTAAAACTATGATAAAGTGAATATCGTTCTGCTTAGTAGTAATAAACTTTTTTTTTGCATAGACTCTACATACCTACGACTCATCATTGTACGAGACTTTGGAATGAGAATATAACTGTTAAACAAAGTCTGAATGTTTACTAAAGATACGGTCGAATAGAAGTATAGGGCCTATCCTTGATTGAGACACGACCACAGCTACTCACAAGGTTCTTTAGGCTCCATTCTGACAGCACATGTGACGTCAGTGAAGTTCTGGCACACGAGAGTCTCGGAGGAGAACAGCATGGGATAGGGACATTCTCGGAGGAAGGTACCCTCGGCAACACTTTGGGGACTGCAGTCGAAGTACTGGGCACAATTGATGGGGTTGGCAACGATGACATTGGGGTTCTGCTTGCAATACAACTGGATTGACACTGAAAGATGAGGTGAGGGTTACTTTGGGGACGGGCAGTCGAAGTGCAGGGCACGTTGAGAGGTCGCGATCACAATATTGTTCTGTTAATATAGCAGCTGGATGGTCATTAAAATAGCAGGTGAGATTTTTCAAAGGGAGTTAAGTAGAAGCATGTGACACACTTGATAGGGTTGACCACCATCCCACATAGATTCTGCTTTCAACATCGATGAATATACACTGCAATAATGTGTTGGGGTTACTATGGGGACTGCAGTCGAAGGACTTGGCACAGTTAGTAGGGTTGACCACGATAATAACTTAACTCTTTAAGAATACAGTTTGAAGACCAATAAAATAGAAAGAGTGTTTTACTATAATAACTGCAGTCAATTAACTAAAATTAATATGACTGGCCTCGATCACGCCTGCTATATGCTTACAATATAGCTTTATGGACAATACAAATGTGATGAGAGTTAGGACTGCATTTAAGTACTGAGCACCGTTGATGGAGTAAGTCACAATCACACAAGGGATTTGCTTACAATATAACTGGTTAAACAGTGAAATAAGCGTGGATTTTATCTAGGGACTGTGCCACGATATCTCGTTTGGCTTATTATTAAGGTGAATTGAAACTAAAAAAGGAGGAGAAAGTCAATCTAGGGACTGCAGTCGAAGTAATGGACACGTTTTATAGGTTTGGCAAATACCACATTAATATTGGGTTTATAAAACATGTGGCTGAACACTTAGGAATGAATAACTAAATTCGAAGTATGGTCACAGTAGATAGAGTTGGCCACAATCACATTGAGATTTGGCTTACAATACAGCTAGATGGAATATGAAACATAAGGTGAGGGTTGCTATAGCAGCTACAGTCAAAGTATGGGTACAGTACAGATAGGTTTGGCCATAATTACATAGCCCTTACCGGAATCAAGACGTGTTGCACAGATCCGTCGGATGGGATCAAAGTATCCCTGGTTACAGTACGAGTCTCCGACAGTTCTCTCGTTCTCACACGTCAGGAAGTGCTGCGTCATGTCCTCGCCTGGGTATGTATTGTTTCCATCCGGTTTGCCGACACACGAGACAAACCTCTCGTTACACGGGACGCATGGCCCTGTCTGCACCATACAGGTGTTGGCCATATAGTCGCCTGAAAGAGGCATTTGACAGGGTCAATGAAGGAAATATATTTGCTTTTTTTAAAGTTGAGACTGGACTGAACACGTGTAAATGGGGTTTACATCCAAATAGTAATGTACTAGGAATCATCACGTGCTTAAAGTAACGTCAACATCTGAGCAATTATTTTCAAAATCATTTTTGTTTTATTCGTATCTACATATACATGTGTACAAGCAATGTCGTTAAAAAATGACTCAGACATTTACAGCAACAAGAGTCGCCATATTCCAAAATGAGAAAAAATAAATAGAACAGAAAAACACATCCAATATAAACCAAATGAAAGTACAGGACAGTCAAAAAACCGACAAAATTAACGTTAGCCCAAAAGTGTGAGAGTATTTATGCAAGTATTTATTTCATTTATTAAATGCACGTATGTTTGTGAGCGTGTGTGCATATTTGCGTATATGCAAGTGTGCGTGTGCGCGCATGTGCGTGTATAAGGTCCAGTAAATGACATAATGATATACGCTTACTGTATAAAAGTGTTTTACAAGAACCTTTTTTCAATTATTTATGTACATTGCCATTTTATGATGCATTTGTTTACATTAATATACGTGCTACATGTAGTTTGATGATGGAATATACACGATTCAATGTGTAATTATACACACATGCAGTAATATTCAGTTTTAATGCCATATTTTTTTGTATTCGGATCTCTCGTATTTAACACTTATATTTGTAAATCACTTCAAAAGTACATGTAGTTGCACTTACACGGTGCTTTAGGAACCGTGCGGTTGCCGCAATTAACCATGGGATAGTCTACGCATGCGCCTCGGGTGGGATCAAACAAGGAAGGGTATGGGCACTCTTGAAGGAACATCTCTCCAAAAGGACTGTTTGGCATACGACAGTCATAGTACTGCCCACAACGGCTCTTATGGGCCAACACGTTCTGCGGTCGCACTTGGCAGTAGATGTTTGGATTGGCTGTAAAGAAGGAATGATATTGAACCTGTAAATGTAAATAGCATATCATCCAAAACTCAACATAGGGTTGGCTGAAAGAAATAACATTTTGTTTATGGGTATTGTATATCTTCTGATTATACAAATACAATATTGGATTGGCGGGAATCAGTAAGATATATTGCTTGCTAATTGTATATCGCCCATTAAAAGCACTGGGTTGGCTCGAGAATGTCAGTAATGTTGTCTGTTAATGGTGTAGCATTACCTCCTCAACCCCGTGTGCTAACTAACAATAACTAAATATGTGCTGACGAAGGAAGTGTGATACTCCCTCAAATTACAAAACGGTCCACAACGAGTCATATAAAAGTTTCCGTTAGGATCAGTATTGAACTTGGAAACAACATAATCAATTGTTATAATATTGGTCTGTCCTTTAACTATGACGATATGCCCGTTGATTTGTTATTGCGCAAGTTATTTAATGCCCAAAAATTGGTATTTCAGACCAAAACGATGTACAAGTGAAAATGAAATAGTGCTGAAGCCTTTTTCAAAATGCTCATCATACGAACCAAGTGGATGGCATGACCTTTCAGCCTAAACCTTCATCACAAAATAAAGTACTTTTTACTTACACATGTCTCGGCCACATTGTCTGAGTTCGATATCGAAGTCAAATTCGCATTTATCCATGGCAACCGTTCTCTCCTGATTACACACAATATATTCCTTGCGTCGGCCCGGGAACGGGTTGTTTCCATCTGGAAGTCCCAGACAGCTGGGCTTGTTGATGTCACACGGCGGACATCCTGCTGGGTCGTAACACTGATTGTTCTGCAGGTAGTCACCTATATGATGTAGAAAATACAATCAACTTGGTCACAGTGACTTTTTCAATTGTTTCCATTTTTCATTCCTAAGATGCGAAACTTTGTTGAGCAAGATGAATAATGGAATACAATAATTGTCCTGGTCACTTCATCATAAGGTAACACGCCGTCCTTCAAAAAACTGTTTTGTTATAAGGATGGAAAAATAAAAAGCGTCGCGACGTTGTTCAGCTATTCTTTTTGCTTTAAGCGCACCAACATTATATCTTCAAACTGCGCATGCGTAATATACGTCATGTGTGTACGTTAGAACAATATGCTGATGGGCTCGAATGTGAGGCAATAATTTAGACACATATAAAATGCAGACCATAAACAATAAAATAACAATAAAATATACATAAAATTATATACACATTTATATAAATATATAGAGTAAATTTGATCGCGATTTTAAAAATATAAATATTTATGTTACAGACAACGTAGCACGTTTTACATGTAACAGGCGAATAAGCGGATTTTGTTAACCGGAAGGCAATTTAAAAAATAAGATTTCCCCTTTTGAATAACGGCCATTGACTAAATTGTTCATTACTATTTATAAAATAATACATATGGTCGTTAATAAAATTAATTTGGATCATTTACTAACTTTTCATTTTCTATCCTGAACAAAGCCACATGTAAAGCCCATGCTGGGTTACTGGTGGCAGGCACAACTTCTCAATCAAAGAGCCCGTTATATATATAAAAAGTGAAAAGTGTGTAACATAGAACAACGTGTATTTTGTAACATAGAACTACATGTACTTTATAATTAAGAACTACATATAGTCTGTAACATAGAACTACATGTAGTTTGTAACATGGACATAAACGTAGTTAATAACATGAAACTGTACACTGTTTATATCTTTGGTTCTGAAAGGGTCAAGGCTGTGTTCGACTAACAAGTGTTCTGGATGACTGTTTTAAAAAATCATAAAAATGCCACTATGTAGACATTTGATATTTTTGTCTGATAATAAACCGGAACTAGATTCTGGTTTATTATTTTGGAGCTATTTTAGATATACAGTCTACTAGTTTAACTTTAACTGTTTATGACTTTGGAGCTATAATTATATAGATATACAGTCTTATAGTTCAACTATATTTTTTTTTATACCTTTGAAGCTATTTAAAGATATATGCGTGTAGTCTAATAGTTCAATTATATTTGTTTGTAACTTTGGTGCTATTGTTATATAGTCTAATAGTTCAACTCTATTTGTTTGTAACTTTGGAGCTATTGTTGTATAGTCTAATAGTTCAACTCTATTTGTTGATAACTTTAGAGCTATAGTTATAGAGTCTAATAAATCAACTCTATTTGTTTGTAACTTTGGAGCTATAGTTATGTAGTCTAATAAATCATCTCTATTTGTTTGTAACGTTGGAGCTATAGTTATGTAGTCTAATAAATCTACACTATTTGTTTGTAACTTTAGAGCTATAGTTATGTAGTTCAGGTTCACCACTTACAGGGGGCTTTAGGTTCTGGACGACCGGCACAGAAAACTCTTTCGAAGGAGACGCAACTCTTGTCAACCTCTGAGTACAATTGTAGGTATGGACACTCTCGGAGGAAGTTGCCAAACATGGTGTTTTGTTGACGACAGTCGTAGAACTGGGCGCAGCTTTCAGGGTTGGCCATCAGGGCGTTGGGATAGACAGCACAATAGGGCGCCGGGTTGCCTGTATGAGTGGTATACAAAAATGTTTGGAATATAATGTGGTTTAGAGCTTTTGAACTGTCTGGACAATGAAACAAGCCATCAACACACAAACAAAGAAAACTTTGTAAGTAAAACATTTTTTTTTCAAATTATAAGTCAAAGTGTAAATTTTAATAAAGGAATTATATTTACCTCTTTCAAGTGCTATTTACGTTACATGTAGGTGCCGTAATCTTTTTTGTATCTTTGATCTTGTTTAAAAAGCTTAACTGAGAGCAAAGTGTATAAATAACCGAAAACATGCCAGTAAATATTTGGTACTGCATAGTTTTTTGTCCAAACCATACATCTTCACTAATTGCTTTACATGTTGAAGGTTTGCAACATCACCCTCTTATAACCCTTATACCCCATGTTTACCCATTACCAGCTACCATTTGGACGCTGGCATATATCAAAGTCATTGATAGCATGCAATGTCCAGCACGAAAGTAAGGCAACTGAATTAATTGATCGCAATATCAAGCTACTCCGTCCGAAAGAAAAGAAAGTAAATATATAAGGATATGCGACATCCATGGCGTATTTAGCTGAAAGGATGCGATTTAAACGATAAGATGGGAACTTAACACTCTCTTACACTACACTGTCGGTTTATTTCATAAACGTGTAAGAGTAGCGAATGATAACTCTGATAGTAGAAAAGGACCTTGCGAATATTCTTTGCTTTCTTCCTTGTGGACTGCTACATCTTTGTGTAATTGCAAGCTATAATGTTAACATCGGCATACCCGATTTCTTTTAATAAACAAGACATCGCCAAACAGCTGCGAAATCATATTAATGTGTGCAGCTCCTTTTATAATTGCAAGCTACATTCGTGACAGCGGCATACTCGGTTAATTTCTCTGAAAAAGGTCTGACCGAACAGTTGTGATTTCCTGTTATTGCCTGCTATACTAATGTCCCCATACAAACAAGTTTCCGTAAGTATCATCACAGTCCATAGTGATGTCAAATGAATACTCACGTGGGTCGAAAGTGATTTTGCAGGTGCCCGTCTGTCCGTCATAAATGCCACTGCCGCTACATCGGCGTACCTCGATAGTTCTCTGGTCCAGACACACCTTATACTCCGACGGTTTTCCTGGAATGCTGTAGTTTCCATTCATTTGCCCCTTACAGCTCTCCAGCCGGTCTCTACAAGAACTGCACGCGCCGACATCCGGGCATCGAAGGTTAGCCTCGAATTCGCCTGGTGAAGATAGAGATGGGGTGTTAAAATACGACATTTATAAGAAGTTTGTTGATTAGTCTGTTCTGATGACAAACTGTTGAGCTGATTAAAAAAAAAAAAGAGTACATTTTTAGGTCCTAAGTAGAAAGCTTTTATTAAGTCCTTAAAAGCTACCTGCTTTGCTTACAATCTATACCAGAAACAGTACGTTTGTAGTACATGGCCAGACCCAGACGACTACATAAAACTTAGAGGCGACTCAAATCAAAATAATAAAAAGAACAATAAAAAACTACAGTTTGTTTTAAGGAACAATAGTTTGAATACATTATTGTGTCATGCTTCGAATAAAGCACGGTTTCGAATTTAGCTTTAATTTTCAATCAAGACAACGTTTGGGTGTCGAATTAAGCCATGTCTTTTTATAAACAAAACGTCGCAATATCGAATAAAGCGATAATTTTCAAATACTATATTTCAAATAAAATCTTGGTTGCAAATTAAACTACCATAAATAATACAATAATGATTACGGTTGCAAAAAAACTAAAAGTTAGAATTAAGTTATAGTTTCGAATACAAGTATGGTCCATTTTCCAAATAACATTTAAAATAAAGTAATGTTTTCGAAGGAATTTATGTTTGCAAATATATCTACAATTTGGAATAAAGTTGGCTAATACCAATGTTGCATATTCAGCTACTATTCGGAATAAAGTTATGGTTTCTTATAAAACTATAGTTGGTCATTAAGCGACTTTTTCGAATTAAGTTTTTGTTTCGAAAAAAGCTAGGGTTGCCTTTTAAGCAACTTTTTCGAGTAGTTGTGATTTCGAATAAAACACAATAGATACATGTGTCACTTACATGGCTCGACGGGTTCAAACACAGTTCCACACTTGACCAGGTTATAGGGCAAGCACCGTTTTGTGTTTGTGTCAAACAGTTGTGGGTAGGGACATTCTCTCTTGTAGTTGCCTAGCGGGGTAATTGCGGATGAACAGTCGAAATACTGGGCACATGACAACGGGCTTGCCTCCACCGCAGTAGGGTTGGCGGTACAGTAGGTGGCCGGTCGTGCTGGAAACATGCGAGATATATATTGGTAAACATTTACACTATATTGGAAATAGTGTACAATATATTGGTAAAAGTGTACGATATATTTGTAATAGTGTACACTATATTGGTAAAAGTGTACACTATATTGATAGAATGCACAATATATTGGTAATAATGCACAATATATTGGTAATGGTGCACACTATATTGATAAAAGTGTGCAGTGTAAAGGTAACAATGTGCTATATACTGGTAATAACGTACGACATACTGATAGTTGCATACGATATACTGGTTTTTATGAACACTATATTAGTAATACTGAGACATGTGTTGGTAATGACGTACAATATATTGGTAATTGTGTTAACTATACTGGTAATAATGTAAGATTCGTTGATAATAATGTAAACTATACTGGTAAGAATGTAAGATTCGTTGATACTAGTGTAAACGTGTATATATGTACGATATTTAAAGTAATTATGTACGATATATTGGTAATAGAGTACACTATGCTACAAAAAGGGTACATATACTGATAACATTATACAATCCATTGGTAATAGGATGCAATATATGGGTAACTTTGCCAACACGTTATTTTGACAAAACTGTATAAAACATAACATAATAAAAAGACACCTGTCCCCTGTCTAAGT
The DNA here is from genome assembly GCA_007844125.1 of Sinonovacula constricta. Taxonomy (NCBI): domain Eukaryota; kingdom Metazoa; phylum Mollusca; class Bivalvia; order Cardiida; family Solecurtidae; genus Sinonovacula; species Sinonovacula constricta. Next base: position 42,707,736 of record CM017563.1, on the reverse strand, counting down.
AATATATATTAGTCATAGCTTGTATTGAGTATCATTAATCACAATAACATTTGACTGACTGTGATTATGTCCTTTAAGTAGTTAGAGATGTATATGTTGAACTTTTTTTTTCGAAATCTTTCAATTGTATCGCAACAAATCACGTTGAACAGACTTTAATAAGAGCTTCATATCACAATGTTGTTTTTTTTTCTGTCGCGCCTTCGTTAAATTGTGCGTTTATCTCTAATTCTTGCAACTAACCCATTGCCTCCAGACCAACTCACTGTGTTCGAAGACTGGTCCTGGTGGTGTGGCCTTGCAGGCTTGGGTTAAAGGGTCGTAGAAGCCGTCCACACATTCCCTCACAAACAGTGTCCGCTCGTCCTGGCAGACGATGTAGAAGTTGTCTCGGCCAACAAACGAGTTATTGCCATTCTGCAGTCCGGAACAACTGGGGATTCGTTGTTCGCAGGGAAGACAGTTAGGCAAGCCCGGGGGACACACTTGGTTCTGCAGATACTCACCTGAAACAAATTAGTGTTCTTACGAATTAAGATTACCAGAAATGCAATTATCACCCCATGTTCGTAAATAAAAATTCGATTGTTAGTGTTGATGCGAATATCAAGCAGCTGAAATTCGATGTATAATGCCATGATCGTAACTTAGAATTAGTACGAAGTTATAAGTGTAATGGAAAATCCGTATTGAAGACACACGCATTTCTTCTAACGCCGTTTTCTTAACTAAGTAGTTAATTGTAATATTGTTAATCTGTTACCTAAATTGTAACAAGTTCATGTATAGGCTTAAATCATTTCTTTTATGTAACAATTAAAGTGAAATACATCTTTTTAATGTAGAGGTGTGTGTGTGTAAAGTTAATTGTATTACCAACTATATGACACATTGCATTGCTGAGTAATACATGTAGAAGCATATGGACTAAAATTAGTATAAGATCCACTTACATGGTCCCTTGGGCTCAAACCTAAAGGTACACTGGACTGTCTGGTAGGGTTCGCAGCCCATGGCGTCCATGTTGAAGAGTTGCGGGTACAAACACTCTTGGAGGTAGCTGTTACCGCCTGACATGACAGCCGAGGAACTACAGTTGTAATAGCGAGCACAGTTGGTATAGTGTGGGATAATACCAGTTGGGTTCTTCACGCAGTGGGCCTCGATGGATGCTGCGGGAGAGATGGTAAAAATGGGTTATGGAACATGTAGTAAGGAAAGAAGTTCTTAAGTCATATAAATAAAGTGGATGCGATGGGTATAGGAACGGGTGGTAAGGGTAAGACAATAAAAAGTGATTCAGTTCAATAATAACAATGAATGCGATTTGTGAAGAAACTCCAAAGCTCCAAAGGAAAAAAAATATGTTTTATTAGCTAAATAATAAAACCGGATGCGGTTGGGTAAAGAAACTTGTAGTTAGATAAGAAAATAGGGGTTTTCAGTAAAACTATAAAACCTGAGGAGTTGGGTGGAGAAACTGGTAGTAAAGGTAGGAACATGTGGTTGTTCCGTCAGATAATAAAAATACTTGTATGTAAAAACATTTGTTATAAAGAAAGAACATCAGGTTGTCCACTCAAATAATAAAAATGGATGGATGGGTAAAGAAATGTGTAGGGTAGGAAAATATAGTTGTTCAGTCAGTTATAAAACAAGAATGTGATGTGTGAAGAAACTGGTAGTTGCGATAGGAAAATATATTTCTACAGTTATACATGTATTTATTTGGTCATTTTCTATATTTGATGCTTTGCGCGAAGGATGCTGTCAGAATTGATGAAAACATGATGAAAAAACATCATAGTTTAGTTATATAGGATTTGAAGCATCATTGAGGCAGTGGGTGATGCAGGGGTGGATCCGCGGGAATTGGGGATATACACCTCCCACTAAGCAGGTAAAAGAGTTGAGTTGTGAAAACACATACATGTAAGCCTGAAAGATACTAAGCTTTTAAAGTAAAGTTTGTCTGTTGACTGCTTAGGTCAAAGTTAGGTCTTTGTTATTCTTTTCTGACTTAAACTTAAGAAATTTTCTTTAACTTTGAAATATTTTCTTACATATAAGACATTTACTTACATTTCATTCCTAAATCTAAGAAATTTCTTAAGACTTTTCCAAATTTAAAAAAAATCTTAATAAAAGAAAGAACAAATAACTAAGATTGTTTATAAATACGACTCCAGGATTCTACTTTTTGACTCTCTGTCTCTTTTAATATGTCTAGTTACAGGTACGTTTGCGTGCAGTAATTAACATGTAATATTTTTATTTAATATTAAAAATGTAGCATGATATGGTAAAATGCATTGGAAATGACCTATTTAGAACCCCTCCAAAAAGATAACACCGTGCTGTGACAGCACAGCAAAATACGTATACTGTGTATCATACACAGAAGTTCATAAACAATTAGTTACACTTAATGCACAAGGGTTTACTGCACTGCCATTGGTCGGCATGTCACCAATCTCTACCACATCCATGATACCACTGCAACCAGAGGCCATATCCAGTCATAACATAAGTAAAAATGAAAATTGTATTCCTTGTAAGATAATATCAGAGGTATTCCAAATAGTCGAAGAGGTTCTTTTAGTAGGAATTCTTGGACTTCATCGCCTGTTCTTTAACAGATGATGACATTGTAGACAATGAAATGTATTACTTTCGCATTAATGTTAGGTCTCAATGCATTAAAATACTTATATAGAGATATGCTATTTAAATAAGAAAAATGTGCCATGTTTGTTGATTATGGTTGATCTGAGTTTTACAATGTAAACATTCAAGTCAACATAAACTCAATAGAGCACGAGCATAAAAACCGAGTAATCCCAATGAAAGGACCTTCTTGCATTAAGGAAATATTCAGGAGAGACTATCAACTAATGTCTCTCAATATAACTTAGTTACCTGGGTCAAGCTCGGTGGAACACGCCCGAAGTGTTGGATCGTAGACTCCGAAGCGGCAGATGCCAACAGACACGGTTCTCTCCCCTAGACAAGTCATGTAGAAGGGTGAGAGGTCCCTGCCTGGGTATGTGTTGTTACCATCCACCATCCCAATACAGCTAGGTGACCGCTCCAGACAAGGTAGAGCACACAACGGGCCCTCACACTTGGTCGTTGTAGACAGGTAGTCGCCTAACACAGAGAGGAACTTAAATTACCGACTTATGACGTTTTCAACGTTAAGGGATTTTTTGGCAGAAAGTAGTACATGTACACGTATAAGTTATTTTTATCGCTTTTAACAGGTAGTCTTTGAACACCGGGGGTGCAATCAGATTAAAAACGGTTGAACGAAACATTCGAAAAAGAGTGATGGTTTGTTTAAATGTAAAACGTTTCCTTTAGGAACACGTGTCTGTATTTTCTACAAACAATAAATGTTTTGCAGGAGTATTAGAATAGATCTACTAGTAAATACAACTTTGATATTGCAGTGTTGTTTTTAAGACTCAAACTTTGATGAGATATCTTAAAATCCACTTTTATAAATGTCAATTGACATTTTTTTTCAAGAAAGCTAGCTTGGTAAAACCAATCATTTTAAATTAGAGTTAAAGAATACATTCTAAAAATCATTGTTCGGTAAATCTTACGCTTTGACGCTCTACAAGAGCCAAATGAAAACAAATACTTCAACAAACTCACAAGGCGCCTTAGGCTCGATCCTTGCCCCGCACTGTACCATTGAGAAATCATCGCAGGCAAGGGTGTTGGCGTTAAACAATAGAGGATAGTCACACTCGTCCTGATAGAGGGCAAGGCTAGGTTCTGGTACCTGCTTGGAACAGTTGTAGAATCGAGCGCAATTGTCCGGGTCCGGCAAGATTGCGTAGGGATTAGTACTACACTCTGTGGCTACCTGGCCTAGAGAGGGGACGGAAACAGAATTTGGGTTAGCATGGTAGATGGTTGTCTTCGTCGGCTTTTAGTACGAACTCGAATTCATAGGGCTTAGGCAAACAGATGATATACAAATTGGTTTGTTAGCGTCGGGTATTGTCTGATCGGGAATTATTCCAGTTTCGGAAAAGACTATATCAATACATCGTGTAATCTTCTTTATAAAATTATCAACAAATAAATTTTAATATGTTTTAAGAAACAAACGTGGCATGTTGAGTGTTAGTTAAAGTAGAAAATATGTACTTGTATGTCCCCCGAACAATAAAGACACACCCAAGCGGTGCGCCGGTGGTTCTAACCAGACAACTGTCTGGGATCTTCCTACAGCAGTATTTAGTGTATATCGCCAATATGACCTAATTGTGCCGGTGCAAAGTAACATACAAACAAGACAACAAAAAAACAAAAAAAACAACAAACACACATCACACACTCAAAAACACAAAACAAAAACATACAGCGACATAAGTACTGGTTGGTTAACTGTTATTGCATACGATGTTTTTAGAATGTATCTATAAAGGACATCTCAATGTATTCATTCTTTACTAGATGATGCTGAGTCCCTAACAAAATTATGCTTTGGCTTTTTCTGTTAGATCATGATGATGGAATGTGTCAATACGCCAAAATTTGTTCCATGACGAATATAATGTGCACAACTTACTAGAGCACAGTATACTAGGGCGTTAAATGTGTGTTTAAATAGGAAGTTGCTTTTTTAAATACTTATAAGCATTTTATGCAGGAAATGGGATTGTTTAAACAAGTTTAAAAGTACTTTTGGCATAAAGAAGGAAACAAAACAGTTCACTCCTAAGCCTGATCAAAATGCGTTTATTGATGGAGGAACAAAAGGAAATATATGTAAAAGAAATTTGAAATGGTCTCTAAGGCGATTCAGGTTCATATTTTAGTTTGCATTAATACATTAGAAATAAATTATATTGTTATGTCCTGACGGTTGAATAGTATTTAAAGACTGACCTTGTCCGGCACTTTCCTTACATATCCTCAGTGTTGGGTCGTACGTGTTTCCATTCGGGCATGTTTTCACCTCCACCGTACGATCGGACAAACACATGATGTAGTTGGTACTCAGGGTACCGCCTGGTAGTGGGTTCGAGCCATCGGGAAGTCCGACACAGCTGTAGTAGGTGGCCACACAGTTCTGCATCGACATCTCCCCTATCGTGTCAGCATATTCACCTAGGGTAGTTCCGAAGAAGAGGGAATAGATGTTATAGTTTGTTGAAAAGTCAATTAGTTAATAAGTACATAAAAAGTAATAATCTACTGGCCAGTAATATGGGTCTAGGAATAGAAAAGATATAATAAAAAAGCCATAAAACGTAAGTGTGATAAAGTATAGCCATATAAACGAGCAGATCAAAAGCAGAAGCAACGATGCATTGCATTTACTTGAAATTATCTTTCATTCACAGAATAATTATACAATGTGTTTATAATCTTAGCATAAATAGACAAAAATGTAATTAATAATACTAATAAGAACATTTGATTGGTTAATTATATACTTAAACAAAAATCCTTTAACTGATAAAATAACATTTTACTTAAACCAATTAAAGCATAATTTAGGTGTAAGTAAATTATCATTGTATCGGTCTTATTGGTATAATTGTTTACATGGTCACTTAAAAAGATATAAAAGGGCAAAGTCATAGAAATATACAAATATGCATAGATAAATAAGCAAACACTACTGATGTATTCTGCTCTTGGATTGTTGCGAATACAAGTCACGAACCTTACATTATGATTCCTAAGATCCCAAATCCGAAAAACCCTTTTCCAAAATACAAGATAAAAACTTCAACTTAAAAAAATTAAAATAAGTTGAAAACCACAATAAACAAGTACAAAATAATCAAATTGTTGGTGCTTTGAAAAGCACCAAATATTAACAGTAACCAACACAAAATAAAAATACCTACATGGTGCACGGGGCTCGTATCTGGTACCACATTGGACAAGTTCGAAACTCTCGCACCTGCCGGTTTGCGAGGAGTAAAGATGGGGGTAGGGACATTCAGCCATGTGTCGGCCCCAAATGGGATGCTGGGCCCCGATCTTACAGTCAATGTATTGGGCACAGTTGGACGGGTAGGCCCGAGTCTCTCCCATGTGTGTGGCGCAGTAGATCTCGATAGACACTTACAAGAACAGAGAGAGAGAGAGAGAGAGGTCTCTTAAAATAATGAAATGCTATTTTATCTATTTGTGTTTTAGGCTTAAATGTTAATTACGCTAGAAATGTACGCTATGGTGTATATTATGTTATACATGTACTTGAAGTCGTCGACTTGTAGCTCCTTAGCCTCTCATCGCGTGGGTTCGAGTCTTGAGAACTTTCAAGTTGAGAGGTTTTCTAGCTTATCTGCGGTGCGCCACTGGTTCTCCCAGGACTAAGTTTTTGGGCAAAATGTTTAAGAGGAGATGTTTAAGGACGCGTGACGCTGGACCTCGGAGAATGAACGCCGGTTAGTGGGCGATAGCAAAAGCCCAGAATTAGCATTTAAGGATGAAATAGTCATAAGGCATGTATTAATTAACAAGAAAAGTGTCAAAGAAATATGACAACATTGTATAAAAATAAAGTACAAAACAATAAGGAAAGAACGATACTGATAAAATAAATAAAGACGTACATTTGTCTAGGACACTTGTGCACTGCAGAAGGATGGGATCGAACACTTCACCCTCTGGGCATGTTAGAGTGTTCACGGTGTTGTTATTCTCACACACCAGGTAAAATGGCGTCAGAAGACGGTCAGGGTATGGATTAGGACCGTTCGGCTGCCCGCTACATCCGGGAGTTGTGATGGCTGTACAATCGGAGCCCGCGTGCTGCACGTAGTCGCCTGCGAACAATGGGATTTATTCACAAATATAAACATATTGTATTTAATTTTTTTTAAATCCTCTGACAGTTTAGCCTCTCACCGTGTGGGCTCGGGTCCCGTTCGCGGCGAAGGACTTAATGTGGGAAGGTCCTCCAGGTGACCTGCAGAGCGCCGGTGGTTCTACCCAGACATGTGTCTGCCAACATTTGTCTGGGGTCTCCCGCCACCAAATTAGTTGGACGTTGCTATAATGATCATAATTGGTCGCTGCGTTGTATTTAAATCAACTTTTTTCAGGAAGGAGCTGTGATTAATTTAAATAAATGTATGTCACTTAACTTAATTAGGACTATGGACTTCTTTTCTTTTATAAGAACTCAGTTATGAACTTGTTCTACTAATACACAGTTATATGTATGTATTATGGCATAAAACTTGTTTTCTTACACAAACGTATATTTCACTTAACTTAGTTATGGCTAGAAAACGTGTCTATCTACACACAATTAAATGTTACTAAACTAAGTAATGACTAAGTTATTGTCCGCTCACATAGAACTATATGTCACTTGACTTTGTTATGATTAGGAACTTGTTACACACACAGAATTATAAGTCACTTAACTAAATTATGACTAGGATCTTGTTCACTTCACATAATTACATGCCACTTAATTAAGTTATAACTACTGTTTACTTAAACATAATTATATTGAGTAAATCAAATGCGTATGACAGACATTTTCTTTGACCGAAGTTTTTTTTACATGTATTTAAAACAGGTTATGAAAGTCTTTTTCTTTTTCGTCTGCATCATATAACCGTCGGTTTGGTAAATGTTCGTATTGTATGTGTTAATGTGAAAGGAAAATTAATAAAACACAATGTTATTAGTTTAAATCGTTGTCTGTGCCCATTCCAAATCACGTGATTAGTTATCTCACGTGCCATTTTAAGAAAAATCAAAATGACATCAATCTTGATGTCAAAGTTTGACCACCCTATACTCAAACTCAACAAACGGACTAAAGTTTAGTTTTCGTTTTATACGACTCTTTGTTTAGAAAGAAAATGCAGATAACGAGGCGCACATTAACCTCCCTCAATTTCACAAATTTGCATATTGAAATATATAACTAACAGAAGTCAGTTGATTTAATAGTGATCGTGGTCAAAGTTATGTCAAGGAGTCATAAATACATCACGATGAAATGAATAATTACCTCCTGTGGCAGTGACAATGCGGCCAAACGAGCGTTTGTAAGGGATACTGTTTTATACGTACATGTAATTAATTTAAATATTTGTGTTTTTGAAACGCGGTTTGCAAAGACAAAGAAAATGTGTTAACTATCTGCGGCTTCGTGATGTTGGTTAATTTTTTTATTATTGTTTGGCACAAATTTATTTACATCCTTGATTTGGGGGAAAAAGTTTAAACAAAAGTTTCATTATGTTAACAATCACGTGCATTCGAATAGGTGTGTAGGTTGGTGATTTAGGCAGCGCAGTATTCTGTCTTCCGCTTAAATGCATATGCTACTTCAAATGAAGGAATTTTTCTTAATTAGTGAGATGAAAATGTTGACACGGCACGTGACTGCAGTGCTCTATTTATACAAGCTACTCCGATGACTATTCATTGTGTATGAATGACGTTTCGAAAGTCGGACAGGCAGAAATAACTGCAATAATAAATTACAATTAAATTAAAGAAGATACAAATTTGATAAATGAAGAGCTTATTGTGCAGATTTACCACAACTCAGAGTATCGATGCATGAAACATACTGAGCATAATATTGCACTTATTTTAGTTTTCTTCTTATTTGTAAAATGTCAATAACATATCGTATTTTAACGAAAATAAAATAACTATGTGAAATATGAAATGAGAGCAACGTTTCACACTAAGAATAACTTTATAGCTGCGTTTTGCTTAACTGCATATATCTGCGACATGATCCCACGGTCTAATATGGGATTAGTTAATTCATTGACCTGTTTTCAAATATCGACCGAAATAGCTCAATTGGTAGAGCGTCGGCTTGCGTATCGGGAGGTCGTGGGTTCAAACCCCGGCCGGGTAAAACCAAAGACTTTAAAGTTGGTAGTAGTGGTTTCCTTCCTAACGTTCGGGACTAAGGGGACTGCATTACGCCTGACTCATCGGTATCAGTATAATGGACCGACCGGGTTCAGTCCCTGGGCACCTAATTATTGCCCCTGTGCTATAATGATAGAAATGTCGCTGCACAGAATCGGCAAAAATGCCGGCTAATCCCTCCATCCCTCCCTGTTTTCAAATATATAACATATCATGCTTACACTTGTTCATAGGCGTAAACCTATCCATACATGAGACCACTTTCCTGTCGGCGCACATGTTCGTGGAGGGGTTATACAGCTGGGGGAAGGGACATTCCTTCAGGTAGGGTCCCAGCCCAGGGGTGAACGAGGCGTCACTGCAGTCGTAGTACTGGGCGCAATGATCAGGACTCTGGAACCGGATGTTCGGATGGTCCCTACAATAGCTGTCAATCACGTCTGAAAGGAAATGGCGGGAATTAAAAGAGAATTAAGAAAAGCTATGTTTAAATGGTGTAGACTGTTCTGAAGACATCTTATATTTTCATCTGAAAATGGCGGGAAAATGTCAAGTGGTGAGAACGAGGATTCAAGGATCATAACTGTTTGCCGAACTTCGTTTACGAATTAAAACTATAAAGTAGATCTACAAACTAGTTAGGAAATTGTGAATTGATCATTAAGTCTACGTAAAACTTTGTACAAGTATGTTTATAAATCGCGGAATTGAAAAGGTAAAAATTCATTATGCCGAACAATCCCGAATAACGCTACTGTACGATATATTATTTCGCTTTTAAAACACACAACAATTTTTGTAATAACTAGCTATTTCCTCGTTATTGTAAACAGTCTTCTTGTAATTGAGATATGTTTTATCTCTATTGTGAAATTAATTTCTTGTTATTTCGATATAAAATATGTATATCTGTCAAATGTATTAATTTTATTTCAAATTGACGCTATTCTATTTTCTTTTTTACGTATTCTGTTCCTGGTTGTAGATGTGCCTTCAATCCCTTCCCTGCTAGATAATGGTATGTATATAAACGCTTTTGCGCGGTATTTTACATATTTTTTGAAAACTGAGTCACAATGAGCTGTTTCTTATTATCGTATAAATTACTTCCAAACCCCATCAAAAGAAAGCATAATTAATATCTGTAAACACCTTGGTAGGAAGTTGAGAACAGCGACACGTTTAATTACGTTCTTGACACGTTGAGAAAGGAGCGCTATTAGGGACGTTAAAATTTAACGTCGTGACTTGAGCTGACGTGAGTTATTGCTTCAACAGTCAAAAAGGGCACATCGTGACGCTGTCATTTCTGATGCGTTCAAGGCGGTTAAGGGAGATGGGGGTGAGGGGGGTGGTGGTGGGGGGGGGGGGGGGGGGGGGAGGGGGGGAGGGGGGGGGGCGAGGAGAGGTTTAATTGTGTCAATTAAAGTTAAAAGGGCTCTCATCCCCTCAATACTTGACAAAAGGAAAACGTGCGTTTTTAAAGGTATCGTCAACCTTTTTTTAAAACCAAACTCATTGTATCTGTTTTAACACCCGATGCAGGTGCTTACTGTTAGTTGTTTCACTTTGACGGGATATTGTTATTTACACTGATTGTTTGATAGAAAAACCTTCAGGAAGTGCGAGGTTGGCGCGCTCCAAAAACCGATTGACCGTTTCAAGGCGGTAACTGATGTGTTTTCTTTGTTACGTCTCGTCTCTGTGTTTTTGTCAAATTTACATTTACCTTGTTTGCCTTTGTCTACTGGTACATAAAATTAAAATATCTGTGGAAATTTTGATAGGACTTTTTCTTATGTACCTATAAAGATGCTTTATTTCAACTACATGTATAACACATCCGGACAAAAGTCTATTTCTGCCGAAATATATTTTAGCCATTTGTCGCTGTGAAAATTAGTTTGCATCTATTGGTTTTGCACAAACAATTATGGATATTAAGAACTGTTTCTTTTCGTTTTTTTACTTGTTCAGATCAGTGAATACTTTGCATACTAAGGTTGCATTAGGGCTTTCCTCGCTCGGATGTAAGCATTTTTAAGAGGTAAAATGGCGCTTTCTGATTGCTTAAATCTGCAGCTTTGGAACGGCCTGTTAAGGTTTGGCCCCTGAAATCAACGTGTCAGCACATGACTTTGCGAAAACAAAGGATTTTGGGCACGGACAACTTTTAAGCATTGCTGACAATAAAACGTTCAACACAAAAACGGTAATATCCATATGTACGTTAGACACTTTGCATACTATTTATATTCGTGCAAAATAAAATATAATTATATATTTTATTAATACCCGGAATTATTTTACAATGCGGAAGCGGATAGTTGTGGTGCGTCATACCAACGAGGAGACTAAAATCTATTGACTTCACCTTTATACATCGTATATATAGAATTGCCTGCAACGCAAAGCCGCCAACTGAAGGAACTCATTTCTAATGTTAGGACAGTATCACAAACTATTCGTAAGTAAGAATTGCTTAAGTCTTGGATTTCAATCCAAAATATCATCAATATGAATTAAGCTACGTGTCTATATTTTTGCATGACACTTTGCTACTTTGAGCAAAACATGATACAAGCCAACGATTTAACAACGATACAAACAACTATAATTATTTTTTTTATTTCAAAACCATTTTGATTGGAAATTTTAAAGTAGCAGTGGATCAAAGTGTATCATCTGCAAATACCTACGCGCTTTGATTCTTGAGCGCCAAATAATAAATAAATAAATAAATCCTTATTTTGACATTGTGAAGAGTATGTACGCCCGAGTAAGTTTTGATAATTATGATTAATTAAGATTATTTATTCAATACTATTTACTAAGAAAACATGGCGTTATGAAAAATATAATTACTTTATTCATATGTTTGTGGCCGAGTGTTTTCAGACTTTATATGGATGGTTCTAAACATAGCTAACAATGCAGCACAAGTAGAGAAAAGAAGCAATCATGTTAGAGGTGTTACAAAGCAACTCCCACAGAAATAATGTTTTTACCAAGACATTTTAGCAACACAATTACCAACATCAACAACACAACATCCATAACCACCCACAAAAACTGTATAACCTCACAACTCATGCAACATCAAAACATAACCCTGTTTCCTGTTTCCACCAATCAATATTATTACCACCAAAGCCAGCTGCGCCACAATAGCAAACATGGTACCAACCACCTACATCAAAAGCAACAACAAAGTCACAATTATCACTAAAACAAGCACCACTATAACAGCAAAAATACATACATCCACCTAAAACAACAACTACAACAAAGATACCATTATCACCCAAAACACCAAATCGCCAAACCACTTACCTTTCAATGGTGGACACGGTCTCCGGCGATCTCTTGGCCACATGCATGTATGTGCATCCATACTGTAGAAAAGATTGGGCGGACACTCTATCCAGTATGCATCCTTCTGTTTTGATTCCATATTGGCACAATGGACGTAGCCCGAGCAATCCCATGGAATCGAGACATAGTTATCCTGTCCCGTACAAAACGTCTCCAGGAACTCATACTTGCCCCGCTTCAACCGGCCCTCCACACTCACCATTGTCGTCATGACAACGACAACAAAGGACAAAAGGCCTACGTGACGCCTCGACGTCCTTGACATTCTGTGGGTGGTATGTATAAATGATTAAGGTGAACGTATTTAAAACAACAGAATGCAGTGTAGGATAACCATAATAATGTATCTTGATTCCATACACCTTGGTATAAAACATCATGCTAAACTGCATTATTATACCATAATAAAAGATCGAACACAGATTTTAGACAAACAAAATGTGTAACGGACATGTTCCATTCTTGCTGTTCCCCTTCATACATTAAGGCCTGTATGTACCAAGCATTTCTAAGACCAAGTCATGACTTGAGATCAAGTCACCATTTTCATACAAAGAAAACTAAGCTTTTGTATGTAGTCAAAATGGGATTCATGCTGAAAATACCAATGTTAAAGTGTCATGCAACAGTATCGACATATAAATGAATATACATTGAGGATACTGTGAATTAAAATCCATGAATTAACCAATTCTGACTTAGGAATGGTTGGTGAATACTGGCCTACATGCTTTATGTGTTCTTATACAAAAAGGAGAAAACCCTAACAATGTGAAAGGTGCATTATAATGCGCTTTAGTGTTGGTCCTACTTTTCATCCATTCAAATGTCATGTCGCGATTTAAGAAATTATCGACCGACCATTTTCTGCGGAATCCAGAGTTGAGCTTTTGGAGGCGAAGAAGCTAATGCTTCGAGGAAAAAATACTGGCATCCGAACTGTCGAATACCACCTTTACATGATAAATAAATTAAAAGTATTTTGTAATCAAAATGACATAACAATCTAAGGGTTAGGACAGTTTTGGGATTTTCCTTAAAATTACTAGTTAAATGCAAGTAGATATTGAACGTTGAAGGTCTATTTACTTAAAATTACTGACGCACTTACTTGGTCTGTAACGATATGACTATTCGGCTTAATCAATTTGATTGATGGTATTCCTTTGCGATATAGTCATATTTCTTCAATTCTAAAACGGCATCTCTTGTGTATTATTGTTTATTTTGCGTGCGAGATGGATACAAATAACTTTTTTCTTCTTGAAATCGTAAGAAATCAGAAACAAAATAGTTTAAATACAAATAAACAGCATGCCCATGGAAGGTGGTATCCGATAGTTTGGACCAAATTCTTTTTTCTCAAATAACAGAATAAGTTGTAACCTGAAAAGAACCTGCAAATTGCTATTTGTTGGTGTCCTAGATCTGTGTAAACAGCGAAGCATAAATCTTTACTAGCCATTGCAAACAGGGGTTTCCTATCGGAGCCACGCTGCACAGTTAGCTATCTTTAAACTAAGAAAACCACGTGACCACTTACTTTTAAGGTCATTTTATATGAACATCCGGGTAATCTGCTCTGACGTCGATATCTATTTTAGCCGAAATCCCCTACGTATTTATAAATTTGGAACTTATGGACATTTTAAGCGAAATATATCACGTTTTGAACTGTCTAACAATTAAGCTAATGTTATAAACATCCTTTAATTAAACTAAGGTATAGGTTTATGCAGCATTAGAGCAATCTATCTCCAGAACAGGGGCAAGATGTTGTTACATGTATTAGAGATGGGCAAACTGTCGGACATCACCTTGAAAACACAGACATAACAATGACGTGTCTTTACAATTTCACTAGTAGTTCTATCGATGTTAAAGGTGGAATCTCACAGTTTGCCTATATCAAATACAATTAACAAAACCTTATTCTTGTTTGACCATAGTTTCTACTAAATATAAACATAACAATCTTTATGACTGTTTTTAAAGCGCCTAAATACCAATCTTTAATTTTACACAGCTTTTAAATTAAAAACAACAACAACAACAACAAAAAACATTCGCATATTTCAGTGATTATTATAAATGTAAGAATAATTGTAAATCGACCTCATATACTTATTTACACACCTTCTTTGTCTGATAGTGTATATATTTCGACATGACTCGCTCTGACAAAGAAATCACGTACGGAGATGGGGGGTTTTTCCACAAAAAGATAAACCTGCTCGTGTGCAAAAAAAAGACCCGCACATATCATTTCCTCTGTTAAAAATCATTTCCGGATCGATATATGTTTGTAAAAATACACCCCTTTCAAAATCATAAAGTCTACTCAAAGTTCAGCAATCAAACAGCAAAGATTTCTCACCAAAATATGTGTTGTTAAAAAGGACCCAATGCAAATACCAGTATATACATGTAAAATACGACACGACATTAAAGAAAGCTCTAATTATTCTGAGTAACTATAATTGTTTATGTTTCTAATCTTCAGAGATGACAAAACGAATTTTAACAGAATGTATATATCTTTGGTAACTGAACCGATGTATTTTACAGCTTACGTGTCCTTTTAACATAAGTGGAAAATGGACTCGGCATTAAATCGTTCCTCATATCTGGTAAGTATTTTCTTTCTGCACCTTATGGATTAAGTCATACCAATTTGTTACTCTATGTTTTGGATTAAGTAAATAATAGAAAACAAGCTCACTTAGTGTTGTGCAACCTTTAAATCACCATTAACATACCGAAAAATTAATGTAATTAATATGTTTCATACATAGCATATTCATTGTTATTTGCTTCACAAAAAATAGAATGCAAACTTTGCTGTGCAGTGAGTTTTTGTTTGTGTACGGAAAAGACACACATTTATAACTAGGCACGTGATTGGCTGCTTATGACGCGATCATGACAAGTTAGTTGACACGTGACAAGCACGTGCTGTCACAATTATGCAACCGCATTTCTCGGCTGTCACGAACTTATGTGTTTATTGTTTTCCAGCGTGTTTACACACGGATTCCTCAATTAAGTATGTCCTGCCAGACATATTGTTATACACGATTTTATAACAACTGCACGCGACCATATTTGCCAAAATTCATTCTTTGAAAGTCTTTTCTCAACTATTTTATCATTATATGACGAGTCAATCCCATTTTTCTATATTCGTAATAATGTTTTCAATAGCATATTTTCAATCAATTTCTCAAACTTTTTATCAAACAATTGTTTGAAGCAGTCATATAGTTGTCATAATTAGGAATATTGCGGTTTGGTTTTGAGTGTTTAATCGTAGACAGATTCATACTGTTGCCTTCAGCTGGGCAGATATCTAATCAACAGGTCCTTAGGTTTGAGTGAATTTCTGCAAAGCACCTGAACAACGTTGTCTTCCTAAACGACATTGCTTTGACAAAAAGGAATATAAAAGCAATACAATTAATAATGAAATAAAGACAATTTATTTATCAGTTTGCCATATTGGTTAGTTTTTATATATTTTATGTTATGTTTATACAAATGTCAGAATATACGTAACTTATATCGTGTTACCTAAGAAACGAATTGTTGATTATTTGACAGAACAAACAACAATAAACTATTTAATGGATTTAAAATCTATCACAGTATATTTCGACATATTATTGGAATAAGGCTCCAATAAAATCCGTCAGTACATTTCGCTTCATCCATACAAGATTGTATCTAAAAATTTCCTTATATCAAATACATATAAAGATAGTGAACAATTGGCTAATAGTATTTGACCATTAATGCAGTGATGCTTTAGGTAAGGCGAGTTTATCACTACAACAATGGTTAGAGACCTCAATCTGAACACTATTGTCTGACCTCTTCTAGACATTCTAGCAATTTCTGCAAATATCGACGTCTAATCGGACAAGTAACCTTTATTAGCTCATATATGAAATTTTGTAACCATATCATTTTTATTCAACACTTAATTGATAATAGAAAAAAATCAGAATACTCGTGTAACTAACTATATAGCCTGTGTTAAACGGTTGAACAGCTCGTAGATACTATTTCTAAAAAGAAACATCTATCTGTGACGGGGCGCCCGTGGCGTAGTGGCAGAATCGCCGATTTGTACCCCCCCCCCCCGACTGCTTAGCCTCTCACTGCGATGGTTCGATTCCCGCTCGGGGCGAAAGCCTTAATGTGAGAAAGTCTCCCAGCTGACTTGCGAAGCGCCGGTGGTGCTACCCAGAAATGTGTCTGAGGTCGTCCTCCACCAAAAAAGCTGGACGTTGCTGTAATGATCATAAATGGTCCCTCCAACGTTTTTCAAAAACAAAAACTAACAACAACGAAACAAACTATGATGCATCGACATCTGAGATGTTACATGGTACACTACGACACATCTTTGAAATCAGCAATTAGTCTTTTATCAAGAACTTTCAACTTGACGATGTCTTTTTTCTTTAAAATTTGTCAATAACATGTTTCACATTATTTTTACCTGATTTTTTATATTTCTACTCAGGTATGTTTATTTTAACCTGGTTATACTCTTTTTACGTTAAACTTTTATTCGGTGTCGTATGACCTATAAAGTGTTTGTGTGCCGTAAAACCCTAAAGACAAATACAATACACTTCCGTCGATATTTTCACTGGCTCAAAGTGTCGGAGGCCACCTTAAGAGAAAACAAATTCAACACCTATTAGTGATTGCTTTTCAGTATAATCACGAAATACACAAAATACAGGTAATCGTTGCAACTTTCCAAAAACAACACCATGAAAAAGAGTTGATTTATTATTTGTTGTTCGTGTAATGTAAAGGGAAGTTGTATCTGTCTCATTACAAAAACAACAGCAACAACATATAAAGTTAATAGCGGGCTATCATCATCATGCTTGAAGCCATAAAGATCCATCAACATACTGGTATAACTTGCGTTAAACACATTATGACCACCCAAATCATGCAACCGATTCAAGCCAATTTTAAAACGGTCAGTGACACCAAAAGCAGTGAGTTTAGGGTCGTAAAAAGTCCAGTAAATGTCTGATGTAGATAACATATTGTTTCTTGAATGTGGCCATCAACCCCTTGTCAGGGTTTATTTTTTCTTACTAACGCTTGAAATCTTATCTTACTAAGCACGAAAATGGTCATGTTTAGGCAAATAATTCAGATCCAGATCTGATGACTCCTGTTTAGCCAATGCGGATTGTGCCGATTTAAACAGAGGACACAAATTAGCATTAATATACATGTACTTGAAAAGCACATACATAACATATTATGTTAATGCATGGGTACAGAAAATTGACTCTTATCATATTAATACCAAATTACATTATTGTCTTGTGTTTCCTACATGGTCACCGGCTCCGCCTATGAAAAATTGTTGGCAAAATGTGAACACTCCACATACCCCTCCGATCCAACCACACCACTTTGTGCGCGTTTTACTGACGGATCAGACGACCTGTTGTCATCAATAAAGTATACATTGACGTTCACGTACCATGTAATTAGTAACTTACAGTCTGCACTGTCAGTTCAATCAATTAATGACGTCATGACGTCAAAACCTACCGCGGTACGAAGGTCCGTCAGTGGTCAATTCAGACAAAAGATATAGTCATAATGGCGTCGATGGATTGTAAGACATGGTACAGACCCCGTTTAACCACCTGGCGAAACTAAACCAACAAATTCAAGTCATTTGGTGCGTTTTGTGTTATTGTGTTTGTCATACATTTTCACGAGATGAGGTCATCTGCCCTGTTGGAGTAGCCAATAGTAAATCATTTGTCCCTATCATAATAACTAACCTGACCATGGCTTTAATATATAATCAGTCAATAATGCATCTAAAATGAATAAGCACGTCTTTACATGCGAACATAATCAATAATTTACAAAGTGCAGATTGAAAACCATTACTCTACACTCACAGTACAAACTATTTATTCTTTCATAATATCAGGATCAGGTTAATGTTGTCGCAAAAAAATGTACATAGTAGCAACCCAAGTTTTTTTTTAAAAAAAGAAGGGTTAAAGTCAACACTACAAAATGTGCAGAACTATTTTCGGTAATAAAATCGTCGCATAATTGGTAATTATAGCAGAAGTAATTTTTCTTTCTGGCAATTTGTGATTGTAAGGAACACAATTTTTAAACTATTTAAATGACATAGGACCGCAACATTTCCTTATACAAAAAGTGGCATGGTGACAGTTTTGCGTGGGTGAATGACACATGGAACCTTTGCGATTGGCGCTTATAATATGTATTTATTTTATTGAGCCAATCATTCGCTAATTAGCGCAATGTCTTTTTTATGCGCATGCATACATGAAATATTTACCGAAATATTTACCGAATGGGTCATTCGCAGTTATAATAGGTTGCTGATCTAGAAGAAAGGAGGCTTCCTCAATTCCATCTCCGCATGAACAGGATGCTACAACCATTGACTCTTCTCTGGTCATTTTTTTTTCTTGATTCGAAAAGTTAATTTCATTTACTATTAACGTTTTCTGTAGCTTTTCTAATCGAAATAATACCTATCTCTCTTCTAAACACTATGTGGACATTATTTTTCAATGACGTCACTTCTTTCGTCATAACTTGTCAAACAAAACGTCAGCGCTTGGATACTTATTCAAATGGATCAGTTTTTTTTATCATTGCTTGAATTCGAGAAACCCATCAGGAAGTGCGAGGTAAGAGCCCTGTAAAACCGGTTTAAGCACCCCAGTCGGCATATATTGCCGACTGACCGTTCCAAGGCGGTAACTATCGGGTTTGCTCTTATTATTAAATGACTCATCACAGATTTGTTCTCACATTTACATTTGGCGTGCATGTGGATACATTGGTCCTGTGTCTTTTCAATTTTTGTATATGTTGCAATGCTCATAGGACCTTGTCTTATATATTCTTACAATAGCTGAAAAGCGTCGCGATGTTTTTGATTCTCCCAAAGTGGTGAGATAATGTATTTAATTCAATTGTTTAATGTGGTTCAACAAAGTGTTTTCTTCTATTTAACACAACTTTAAAGCAATTTTGACAAATGTGAATAAGGCGTTCCTTTGTTACTTGTATATAAGCCTCCTAACAAATGCTAGATTGACGTTGTGTGAATGCACGTAGTAGAAAACGTAACGTGGTGTCGACTGACGTTTACATCACTTTACGGCAATATGCGGTGAACATACAGCATAACCATCGAAGGACAAGACGTTTATACGCCGTCTTTACTTATAATACTTTAGCAAAATCCACAAATCATCATCTGGCAGACGCCGTCTGGGAGTTTTCATGGTCAAAATGTTCAGTTCCCTTTCTAGAGATTGCAAGAAATATGACATGCTGTAATTAACTGCTATGTTTTATGTGTTTTAATGGTTTAAGAAATAAATTTAAAACGTGTAAGAACAGTACGCACATTATTCAACCAAATTGGTTTTAATACGATGCGTTTACATTTTATAAACATATAATTATGTATTCCATTAAATGAGAGGTTCAGACGTTTTTATACAATTTTATCTACGTGCCGTGTTAATGTCCATGGCTAACTTTATTACGTTTTGCATGTAAACTTACAAATTAACAGGGATACTGACTCACAAATGCAATCAAGATGTATCACATTACAACACATAAAGACAATAAAATATATAACTATTATGTTTTCTGTGTATTGTGAAGATATGTGTTATTGCTTTTTATTTAGTTAATTAGAAAATACAACAAGTCCTATGAGAATTTCAACATATATTAAAATTCGAAAATGCACAGGAAAAAGGTATTCACATGCCAGTCCATGGAATAATGGACTAAAACAAAGCTGTGGCGAGCCACTATACAATATCAAGCAACCCCAACATTTACCGCCTTTGAACGGTCATGTGACGATCAAACAGTTACGACATAATGCCAATGGCCTTCGTTAGTACCCAATACTACAACACTGTGTTATTGTATACTCATTTAGATCAGCAGCAAAAACTCACGCATAAAGTTTGATATAAAACAATCGGAAGCTTAAGCTTCTCTGTAGGCCGGCACTGCAAATAACAGGTCTTAAAAGTCAATACCTTCAACACTTAATGACTAAACGTTATAACAAGAATATAAAATGCATGACATAGTCGATACACATAGGTCTTGAAAGGCAATCACTTTATCTCCGCTATCTTTTTTTCACTTAAAATGAAGTTGTCGATAAATTGATGGATGTATTTGGCTGTTTTAAACAACACCGATAAACATCAATAAAACTGTCGGTTCATGTAATTTGGCTGTTTTAAACAACAACGATAAACATCAATAAAACAGTCCGTTTATACACCTTTGTGAACATCAAGAATACACGTACAATGTAAATAGTGCAATTAGCTGTAGGAAGTAGCTCATGCGAAATCGGTTAAGTTTACAGACTCTACTTGGGTATTTTTTTTCCACAAATTAATTGAAATGGAAGCAAGAGCTATCTTAAGAAAGGCGTTACACACACTCTTCTTTGGGTATTTTTCCAGAGACAGACAGACAGACAGACAGACAGACAGACAGACAGACAGACAGACAGACAGACAGACAGACAGACAGAGATTGAGACAGAGAGAGAGACAGAGAGAGAAAGAGAGAGAAAGAGAGACAGACAGAGAGACAGAGAAAGACAGAGAGACAGAGAGACAGAGAGAAACAGAGAGAGACTCAGAGAGAGAGAGAGAGAGAGAGAGAGAGAGAGAGAGAGAGAGAGATTGACGGACAGACAGACAGACAGACAGACAGACAGACAGACAGACAGACAGACAGACAGACAGACAGAGAGAGAGAGAGAGAGAGAGAGAGAGAGAGAGAGAGAGAGAGGCTCTGATATTCATTGAATCTAACCCTGCGTCAGCATTTTAAACTTGGTCAATAGTGAGGTTACTCCGAAAATAATTTCGTTAACGTTATGTTATTGGACGACATTATTGCTTACATTGAATGAACGGTTAAAGCTGTGTTATCCAGCTTTACAGAAGCACTGACAAATGTCAAGGAAGTTTGTCCACGGACTTCAGACCAATTCAATCATTTGATTTGTTTGCCGACGTTTTAAATGTTCTTTTATCAAAATTTGAAGTTTCACGTTTTATACTGATTAGTTCATTTGTATCGGAAACAAAATATTCGTGCATTTCCGATTTTTCTCACTTTGTCATTATTAGGACAACGAACAAAGGTAAAAATCTTTTACGAATACATGTTAAACTATAGCTCGCATAATAGGTCTTCTTTCCTTATATTGTTTTCTATAAATACTTGATTTAAAGTGCTGTTAGATGTATTTTTGTCACATGTCATACATCTTCTGACACGTGTACTTCACTAACCATGGACGCCAACAAAGAGGGACAATGACAGGAAACAGAAAGTCGGGATGTAAATATCAGGAAATGAATACATGTCTTCAATCTTCATTTTTCTTCTTCTTATTTTTTTGGTTTCATGTCTGAAGCTTCTCTTATTTGAAAGTAATAGAAAATATGATGCAAACATTATCAGAAGCATGTTTTAACTAACTTTCAGTTCATTTTGTTTAAATGAGAATTGCTTATTTTTTCGAAGCCTAAGTCAATTAGTAAAGGCGTAATCTGGGTTGTTTCTAGTGAATTGTAAGTAAAGACGGTGAATGCACGTCTTGTTCTTTGATGGTTATTCTCTAATTACAAAATAGTTGATTATATATCAAGCACACAACATTCCTCCACACGTTTGAAGCATAGTATCTTGAACTTGTTTATAACATATAAATTAGAATAAAAAAGAACCATTTTGGAAATTTACTTTAAAGACTCTTAATTCGTACTTAAAGAAATCGAAGAAACAGTCAATTTACAAGTTGCAGAAAATTTTCAATGTTCTTATACGTATATAATGTTTGATGAATTTATTTCTAAGGACTTCCAAGAGAAAAATAAACTAATTTGACAAATATTTACACACAAGCTCCAAGTCTGTCGTTGCACAGTTAGGGAACATGGCGAATGTAAAACAATGTTTACTTAGGTCAACGATCTATTAATCCTTGGCTAAGCCTTTTCGAGGCGCCTTCTTGCAACCTCTAAGCCCGCAGCAACCTGGGTTCGAGTCCCGAGCTGTTCGAGAATTTTTATGAGGGAGTCTTCAAGCTGACCAGCGGAACTCTGGCGATTCTACCAAGATATTTGTCCAGGCGTATTCCTCCGCAATTAGTAGCCGGGTATATTCTATATGAGCATAAACGTGTCGTTACGATGTATAGGGAACGGAAAACCAACCAACCCGGTCTTTATACTAACGTCTTGTGTTACAGTATATAAAACATGTGGTTCTCACACGACGGATAACCGGCGGACTTGAAGTGAGATTTGATGGAAAAAAACCCTATCTTAAATGTAACAATTAATGTAAGCGAATTGCAAGGAAAGTCTGATAAGAAATTAGCCGCGGTCAGCAAAACGTTGATATGAAAATTATAACTTGTCCTTGTTAGCACAACACGACCGTGACAAATTAAGTACAAAAACGATGTTACATCCTTCAGCAACACTCAAAAAATCATAAGATCTTTATCTCATCTTTTAGCGAAAGATATATTAAATTGTTTTACAAATTTCAACAATATCTTGGTAGTTCAGACTGAGTTTTTCAACTTCTGCTGTGGGCATAAAATAAATTCTTTACACACCAAACAACGTAAAAAAGTACCTTCTATCAAAGTTGAAAACACATTTTAAACAGCATGCATCTTAAAAATGCATATGCAAAACAAGACGCTGGCAAAAAGTGTATCCGTTGTTACCTAAAAGCCTTCATAAAGTGAAATATACACCGTGCTACAATTAGTAAAAAAAGTTCTTATAAAACGTTCAGTTACCGAATTTGTAAAACTGCGAAATAGTACTCAAACACGCGAAGACCAATATAGAAACCAGAATCTATGCAAACTATTATTTACAGCTGAGTTTATAAATCTGACATAATCATAAATCTAAGTCAAAGGAGAAAATCAAAATATATTCGATCGCTTACATTTGTCTCTTTTGGCGTTTTATTTATTATCTATGTAAATATAGATAAAGCTTTTTTATAACTTATCCAAGAAATAAATACACGAAAAGAACAGTATTAATTTTAAACATCATATAAAACACACACCGACTTCTACTATAAGAACTGAAGAAAACAAAAAAGCTACAAACCTGTCCATTTATGAATAAATCCTTTTCACAATGACGATGCAATGTAGCAAAGACTACTTTCGAAATAAACAAAAACAACGCCCTCTACTCCTACACAAAAAAATCCGAGGGGACAGAAAAAAACTGTCCAAAGCGCCGAAAGTTTTAACCCACCGTCTTTGGTATGAGAGCGCTTGCGACACTCACTCGTCTTCAGAGGGGATACATGCAAATCGTAACAAGGGGTTTGGAGGTGCGTGAAACACACAGGCGCTATCTTGTCACGTGTAATTGATGAGAAAAATCTCCAACGTAACAGCTACTGGGATATAACTACTTTTCACGACCGGCCGGCTGTCAATACCGCACGGCCATTGATCTGCCATAGGATTTATGGCTACTGGTGCAGGCCTGCGCCAAGGGAACATACATGACCCTCGTTTTTTTGTGTGGCTATTCGTCACTTTATGAGTTCTTTTCTTTTTTATGCTTGTAAAATGATACCTGGAGACAGTACAGGTCTGCGCTAAGGGAACATACATTCCTTGTTGTTTTATACTATTTTTTTTAGATAAATAATTTTATAGCCGATATAGGGTCATATTTCCGTAGTGCAAATGTTTACCTTGCAAAATTATTTATAAAAAATACAAATAAATCAGAATAACGTGTCTGAGTTCTAACATATTGTTAGTCCCAAAACCAGATCTTTGTAGCAAATTAAATAAAAAACAACAACAATAGTTTTACCAATTTTCTACAAGCTGTTACTTAGTTACTCTGGGCAATATTCATATTTTCTTGTTGCTGCGGATGTAAGCTGGTCAGTTTCTCGAAATAGTTGGTATCAACTTTTTAAACGCTTTTACCTTTGTTTATTTTTTTAGTTTCTATACTTTTCATGAAGTGTTCAAGTATTACAGATAAAAGATGCGAATTTAAATATTGGCCCTGTAAATTTGATTTGTGTGTGTGTGTGTGTGTGTGTGTGTGTGTGTGGGTGGGTGTGTGTGTGCGCGCGCGCGTGTGTGTTTTTAACAGACATTTCACGCCATTTCCAAGAGGCGTGATGATGAAAGAAAATTATTAATAATTTTGTTTGTGCAGAATTTAAAGATATAGGTCAATGTCATGCTGCAGAAAAGTGTAAACGGTTACATAAAACATTACTTAACACCAATATGAAGATAAGTTGTCAACTTTTAACGTTTTGTATGGGAATAATTCCTTTTTGTATCAGTCTACCGATGTGCTGCATATTTGAACGCTGTATGCGTCACACATAAAACAACCCATCGTAAATGACCGAAATATTTCAATGGAAAAATAAACCAAAAGTTTTCATAAAAATTGAGAATTGCTTTAAATGAAAATATTTCTACTATGCATGATTAAGTGTGCAGGTAGAATCATTATAAAAAATTGTGTATTTTGTTCCGCATTCTGTACAGAATATCAACCGCTACTAAATGATGGACACACGACCAAACAATCTGATGTGACAAATAAAAGCTTTGAGTCCTTTTTATTGGACTCAGATACTGACAAATAAAAGTTTGTATTGTTTTTGTTGTTGTTTTTTTTTTTTTTGTTTTTTTTTGGGGGGGGGGGCAGGGGTTCGTGGGAGTGTGGGGGGGGGGGGGGGGGCACAGAAAGTCAGTTTGGAAATGATAAGAGTATGATACTTTTCCTATGTCAGCGATGGGGCAGGATATAAATTTGGTTTTGTATCTTTGAACGACAGGCGTTGTTGGGCGTGGTGGGGGTAGTGTGTATGGGAGACGGGGAGGGTGTGTCTGTGTGTGTGTGGGGGGAGTGGAGCTGATGCATAAATCTTCGCATATCCGTTAACAAGAACAAATTAAATGAGAGAAAAAAGGTAAAAAAAAGTGCACAACTTTTATTATATTCATTCTTTTTATGCTTGTTTCAATTGTCTAACTGGGAGAGCTAAAACGTAGTTTTGAAATCCATGGCCAAACTTATTTGCCTGATTGCCGCGTGAATTTCCGATATCTTATATTTGTAAAACTATTTCAAGAAATAAGGCTCAAAGCCGCATCTTTTGATTAAAAACAACTAATGGCAGTCACAAAATGAAGATGCTAAAGGTTTGGAAGTATTTCCTGTATCAAAATGCGCATGTATTTACAATGTATGGATCAGGAGTTGTTAACTTAAATGTACCTATAAACCTCATTGAAATGTTCACTGTTCGGATACTAATTGCACATGATCCCAGATGAATAAATTTGACATTTCAATCGTGACCTAACACCGATCCCTTTCAATAAAACGGTGTCAAATGAAAACGTTCCATGATAAATTCATCCATCTAAACTGTAATCTATCATTCCATCATGCAACATGTCCAGGTCGCGACCCTAACATCGTACTTGCCTGCATCTATCCTCTTTCCTCTTACCGTCATATACATTCGGATACACTCGTATCACTTACTTCCGCGCAATCTCCTATGCAGAGTTGTCGTTCTCTCAGACACCTCTGCAATGGGCTCACGTCAAGATTTTTGACGGAAATTTTAAAGTGTTATTTTAAGGATATTTTCAAATTAAAATAATACTTCTACAATGAATAACAATCTACTAAAAATGGCATATATTGAAGCAAATAATTAAAGATATTTAATTAATTCAAGCGCACTATTTTTGGAAGAATAACATAGTGATAATAATGCGCATTTGTAAATAAACATGGACGTGATCCACGAGGCAGTTAAGAAATACGACAAAAAACAGTTGTTGGAATTACACAGAGTTTTTTACATAATTAACGTTATCGAGGAGAAGTGAAAGTTTACTTATAAAATTATCTTATTTTGCTTTCTTGCTGTCTAAACTATAATTTCTTGAGTTCTTTGTTTCTACAAATAAAACAAACAACTTCCCGTTTCACCGGTGTCACCATCTTTAATATCATGTGACTTTTTGAAAGTCACGTGGATCGAAAGTAGTCCCGACATTAAGTGAGCCAATAACAGAGGTGAATGTATGAGCCGATGGTAAAGAGTGACTTCCGCGTTGTCAAACTTGATTAAAATTTCCATTGATTAAAGAGCTTTGTTAAAATAAGAGGTTGTATTATGCAACTGGAACAC
This sequence comes from Sinonovacula constricta, assembly GCA_007844125.1. Classification (NCBI taxonomy): domain Eukaryota; kingdom Metazoa; phylum Mollusca; class Bivalvia; order Cardiida; family Solecurtidae; genus Sinonovacula; species Sinonovacula constricta. Next base: position 42,681,123 of record CM017563.1, on the reverse strand, counting down.
GAGACTGTGAATAAATAGGTCGTGTTTTAACAGTTGTCCCAAATCGTTTAAAAAATTAAATAGTTAGAGGCTATATACTTTTGGCGCCGCTCTTGAGAGCGGTGCCTCTGATTGAATGCATTTTTTATGGGGACGACAGCAGCCTAAGTCCATTTTTAGAGAAAAACCCGAGTGCCGTCTGTGTGTTGTTGGAAAATTTAGCATGGTTGGGTGTTAAGACGCTCAGACATTTGACCACAAAGACCGTAGGTGGTACGGGATTCTTCATATTGCCCTAAACCACTACAGTATATGTAACCTTACTGTTGGGCAAGTTGTGGTGTCTGGCTTCTAAATGATTCAAAAGCGTCGCGACAGTTTTTACCTTAATGTAGATGTTTCAAGCTCAACAATCTAGTATATTGCCGAAACTGCGTATGCTCGGATATGTGTTTCTATGTCAGCCGTAAGCTGATTGGCCCGAAATTGACCCAGTAATAAAATGAAGTGCGGGACGCGGGGTTCTATGTTGCGTGTATATACGCTCAACTGTGACCAACTGGCTTTAACAACGTGGGCCTTAACGTATTTAACTGTATATCCTCTTATTTGAAATTTTAATTCCATGCAACAAACAAGGAAACAAACGAATTAATTTACAAAAAAGAGAGAAAATATCATGTTCACCCCTTCCGTTTTTTTTGGTCAACATTCTTATTTTCTATAGCAACAGGTTACTTTAAATAACCAAATTTGATGAAATAAAGAACCACATGATGAATACGTCACGCAAGCTTTCGTGACTTTGTTAGAAATAACTGTCATACTTTACGTCAAATTGTGTTTCACAGTCGACAGAGAAATTAAACATCTAACGACACTGTTATCATGCTAAATAGCGTCATTATTGTGCATACTGAAGAGCCTGTTATGACATTGACATATTAGAACGTTTACAAGTTCATCCAATGTTTAAAACCTCACTCCAATCTTTGCCTTCAGTTTAAATTCTCTAAAAGTGACTTTGTACCAATTTTTCCTAAGTGTATGGCACACAGTGTATGTTCGATAGATTGTGTTGTCTTTATATTGAATGAATTAACAATTTAGCTCATGCATATGCCATTTTACGCCTTTGTAAAGCATTCACAATTATTCCTTTATCGTCAGCTGCATCAACACAACTACGTGTTTGTAGACTAGTTGTATAATTATATGCCCAAATGCATGTGTTTAAAAATATCTAAAACTGTTTCATAGAAAATCAATAAAATCAAGTGAATTTTTAAAACGCTATAAATTTACTATGAATGAAAGGGTTAAACTGTTTCCTCTAGTTTTCAGGCTGAATACAATCTTTAGAAATGGTACTAGAACCATTTTATTGGTTAGTTTTACATTTGGAATAAATTACTTTTTAAACGAAATTTCTGACAATTCTAAGAATTTGCATTTGCACAAGTACAATAAACGCGCTAGGTAAATGTCAGTCATTAACACTGCACTGATTGGTTCAATATAGACACAACATATACATCTTAGTACATGTGTAATTAGATGGTATTTTACTTGTCGGGTCGATGTATTTTAAGTCTTGCACTTCATACTCACACACGCATCTGGTTAAAACAGGCTGGATATACTCAAATAAACATTTGATGATTTTGTTTAACTGTGCGACTCCGACTCTTGGTTCATATCCTATCACGAAAATACGGAGAACTACTTGTTGTCGCGCAAGGAATAGTTGAACTTTGTAAGGTCGGCTCAAAAACACTACAATGGTGACCCGATTTCTCAGTTCTTTAAATGTTGTCGAAAACTCGAGCTCAAAGCCTGGTCCCTTGTTTCTGTCCTTAATAGTCTATATATACTGATTAGTGATCTCTCAAATAGTCGATTTTGTGTAACTCAAGGTCCTTGCCTGGTCCCTAGATAACATTTATTTGATACCTATTACTCGATTTCTCAAATCGATTTCACACTTACGGTGTTACGTATTTTGTTTCTCTCTCTCTCTCTCACCTTACTTCAGGTTTTATGTAGCTTTACGATATACCCCATTTTTTCTATAAGGTGCATGATCTTTAGTGTATGTGATAAACTTCTTTCTCTATCATTTTCTCACACTTGTTACTAGCATTTAAAAGACATATATGTAAAATGTGCATTACCTAGCTTGGCTTTTTTTTTGTTAACTATTTTACTAGAATTGCTATTATGTTCAACTGTATCTTTGTAACTTGTAGCCTATATATGAGTTCGCAATGAGACATGCACAAAAAACAACAAAATACATCTAATTAGAAATCATCCATATACATCATATGTACATGTATCTACTTTCTTCCCTCCCCCCGCCTCATTCTTTTCCTCTCTCTGTCTTTCTTTCACTCTCACCCCCCCCTCCCTCTCCCATCACCCATTTCACTCTTTGTACTACGTCACCCCAACCAACGGAACCTCTTGTTACTTTTCCTGGCTCTTTATTGTATATACTTCTCCATGAAGTATACTTTGTATACCTGGAAGGAATAAAGATTTGTTCTGTTCTGTTCTGATAGTGACACCTTGTCAGGAGAATGTGTTGTTGTTTTTTTACACGTCGAAATCTGTACATGGTTTGACACAACTTCGTTTGATCTTTTTCCCTAAAAATTAACATTGATTAAAGAGTCGGAATTTGATCATGTGTGTTGTTTGTTCTTTCAATTAGGAGAAACCTGAACGTTTTTGTCTCTACGTGCTAATTCATTATGTGCTGTTTTATGTCTATTTCGTGTTGTTTTTGCATTTTTACTTTGTGCTGTTAAAAGTATTCTGACTTACATCTGTTTTTCAATAACAAATCTAAAACATAAGGTTGTCTTTTTTCCTATATCCACATCCCAAACCATAAAATAAAAGAAAATGAAATCATTATACTCAATGTTTAGTAAAATCACATGCGTGTAAAAATTACATATCGCCAACTTCACGAAATAACCAATGTCCATTATGAAGGTAAATGAAATATAACATGTAATTTTCTCATTGAACTTGCAACTTTACAATTATCTTATATTTTTCACTGTTATTAACATTTTAAACTTTAGGTTAATATTTTAGTTACAAAGAAATTGAAAAACTAAACCGTAAAGTTTCATATTAATATTCAATATCTAACTCTTCCAACTGGTTATCTGGTTAAGTTTGGAGATTGTGGACGGTAACTCGAATGTGCCAATCCTCGAGGTTTCAAGTCCGACCTCGAGGAATCGTGACACCTCTGTATATGTAGATTCACAAAAATGTGAGGATCTTGTGGTTCTAAGCGACAGTCACACACACACACGCCCGCGCCACGCACACCACACACGCCACGCGCGCGCGCGCACACACACACATACACACACAAACATGCCACGCGCACACTTTGAAGTGTTGAGTATTGCTTTAAATCTCTCCGGCCCACATTTTACCAATGCTAGATGATAGAACCAGACAACCCGCACTTCATTTGACTTTAGCCCTTGACTTGTTGCAAACACCATTAGGATATGTTTTATATTTTGGAAACCCGGTGTTTCCAATGAGAAAATCTGTAATTATTGCTTAACAATCGAGCTAATTAGTGTTATGTATTTCACCACGTGCGTAGTATATAGAGTATACACGCGAAACATCTCAGTCATTTCTACGTTTTACGGAAAGAGGCAAAAAGTGCCGATATGTTCAGATTTACATTATTGGGCTTTATACGTTTAAAAGTAGAAAGGTAAGTAAAAGCGTAGATTAACGATCAATAGGAACTCCTCGGGTAATTCCGTCCTCGGGAAACTCATCCCTCGGATGTATCTGGTGCAATAATACTTACTGAAATCACGATCGTTTTGTTCGCCGGAAGTCGGAAGAATATGCTTATAATGTAGTACGCACAAAACCTAAACAAAGGCGTCGTTGGACAGCTGTGTTTTCGCTGCGCTATGTAAATTCAACTTGAATGATTGAAATTTGAAGCAGCAACAAAGTGAAGTTTTACAGGCATCGTACTATAGTGAGCTGTCATCCGAGCTGCCATCTTTGTTTTTACGTCTGTCACAAAAGAAGTCCTATTTAGGGAAATGGCCGAGGTCATCCGACTACCTACATACATCCGAGAGATAATTCATGAATTATCCGAGGTGTTCCGATTGGATTAACGATAGTTTACTCTAGTAGTCGTAGTGCGTCGGGGTGACAGAGCTAATCGGTCTCATAAAACAGATCCTTCGGTCACACATACAACACCAGATGCAATGTTTAAATATGGAAGTAATATTTTAATAAAATAGCAGATTGTGTAGAGAGGCATCGGTAATTGTTAGGCGCACAGGTGTATTTATAAGTTCCGAATTCCTTAAATTACAGAACACACACTCTAGTTACTCTCTTAAGATTTTGCAACATGACTCTTTTATGATTGTATACTCATTTGGTTTATGATAATTACCTTCAATTAATTATTCTCCATCTCATCAATATAAGTCTGCTCCAGTGAATGTTTTACGCTAATGAATGGTTTATTGCTGCTGGCGGATGTCGTCAGGACCCGATGAGTTCCGGAATAACCCGAAGACATAAATCGGAACACCTCGGGTAATTCCGTCTTCGGGACAATCATCCCTCGGATGCATCTGGTGCAATGATACGTGCTCAAATCACGATCGTTTTGTTCGCCGGAAGAACATGCCTAAAATGTAGTTCGCACAAAACATAAACAACCGAGTCGTTTGACAGCTGTGTCTTTGCTGTGCCGGGTAAATTAAGCTTGAATGATTTAAATTTGAAGCAGCCACAAAGTGGAGATTTACAGGCATCGTGCTATAGTGAGCAGTCATCCGAGCTGCCATCTTTGTTTTGACGTCTGTCAAAAAGAAGTCCCATTTTTAGAAGTGGCCGAGGTAATCCGACTACCTACATACATCCGAGTGATGATTCGTGAATTATCCGAGGTGTTCCGATTGCATCTGAAGAGTGTCCCGAGGACGGAATTACCCGAGGAGTTCCGATTGCCGAAGACATGTGTGGTAAGGTTATACAATATAAGTATGATAGTATATTGTGGTTGAGGAATTCATCGGCAGAAAGATGACGTCTTAATCACCATAAAAGACACTGAAACCTTATTTCATTCACCACTACTACTACTACTAATTTTATTAGGGGGGGGGGGGGGGGGGGGGGGGGGAAGGTAGTTTGGGTGGAGTGGGTCTACCCAGCTAGACACACAGCCTCAATCTGCAGTGGTATCAGGACAATGGTGAGGATTAGTGTGTTGACTGATAAATGCAGTAAGCACATGTGCGTCAAGTGTGACCAACTGTTTTATGACATCTTCCCTTATGACAACTCTGTGTATAATAAAGTGCCCACATGTGATCTCAAAGCATGTTATCGTTTTTGGGTGGGTAGTGTTGGTGTGTGTGTGTGAAGGCCATTTACCTATTTCCTTACGAACAAACAAGCTTTCAAAAACTAAAAATAAAAAAGTAACTTTTTGTCGGATTGTTACATTTCCATAAGATGGAATTTTTGATACTAATATGTGATGTTGGCAATACACTTGTGTTAAACCCGTCTTGCAATATACGAGTCTCTAGCAATATTGGAGTCAGCAATACACCAATCCATTTAAATATACTAGTCTCTAGCAATATAGGAGTCAGCAATATACCAATCCCTTGAAATATACTAGTCTCTAGCAATATAGGAGTCAGCAATATACCAATCCTTTGAAATATACTAGTCTCTAGCAATATAGGAGTCAGCAATATACCAATCCCTTGAAATATACTAGTCTCTAGCAATATAGGAGTCAGCAATATACCAATCCCTTGAAATATACTAGTCTCTGGCAATATAGGAGTCAGCAATATACCAATCCCTTGAAATATGTATCTAGTCTCTAGCAATATAGGAGTCAGCAATATACCAAACCCTTGAAATATACCAGTCTCTAGCAATATACCAGTCTCTTGCAATATACAAGTCTCTTGCAATATACCAGTCAGCAATATGACAATCCCTTGCAAAATTACAAGTCTCTAGCAATATAGGAGTCAGCAATATACCCATCCCTTGAAATATACCAGTTTCTAGCAATATAGGAGTCAGCAATGTACCAATCCCTTGAAATATACCAGTCTCTAGCAATATACCAGTCAGCAATATACCCATCCCTTGAAATATACCAGTCTCTAGCAATATAGGAGTCAGCAATGTACCAATCCCTTGAAATATACCAGTCTCTAGCAATATACCAGTCAGCAATATACCCATCCCTTGAAATATACCAGTCTCTAGCAATATAGGAGTCAGCAATATACCAATCCCTTGAAATATACGAGTCTTTAGCAATATAGGAGTCAGCAATATACCAATCCCTTTAAATATACAAGTCTCTAGCAATATAGGAGTCAGCAATATACCAATCCCATGAAATATACAAGTCTCTAGCAATATAGGAGTCAGCAATATACCAATCCCTTTAAATATACAAGTCTCTAGCAATATAGGAGTCAGCAATATACCAATCCCTTGAAATATACCAGTCTCTAGTAATATAGGAGTCAGCAATATACCAATCCCTTGAAATATACAAGTCTCTAGCAATATAGGAGTCAGCAATATACCAATCCCTTGAAATATACAAGTCTCTAGCAATATAGGAGTCAGCAATATACCAATCCCTTTAAATATACGAGTCTCTAGCAATATAGGAGTCAGCAATATACCAATCCTTTGAAATATACCAGACTCTAGCCATATAGGTGTCAGCAATGTACCAATCCCTTAAAATATACAAGTCTCTAGCAATATAGGAGTTGGCAATATACCAGTCTTTAGCAATATACTAGTCTTTAGCAATAATACCAGTCCCTTGCAATAAACCAGCCCGTCCCGATAAACAAGTCTATATACCTGTCTCTAGCAATAAATGTGTTTTTGGCAATATACCAGTCTCCAGCAATTTACAAGTCTCTAGCAATAAACAGCCCAGGTAATATATCAGTCTCTAGAAATATACGAGCCTCTGGCAATAAACCTGTTTCTAACATTATCAGTCATTAGCATTTTATCTTATTATCTTCACATGCTGTTATAAGCAAATATCTTAAATGTGAATACAGTAACTATAATAATGTAGCATAAACGAGGGCAAAAAATGATTTCTTTACCTAAGTTGGCACCAAACTCAGAGTGGTTATAAACCTTAGCTTATTTCACTGTTAAGAATGGTCTTCTCTCTAAAAACATATCACAAAAAACCTGATTATGTTAATAGCATTTTAATAATACATCTAATTTTGAACAAATTAATAGTTACAATGGTATACAATATCAATTATGTGCTGTAGCAGTATACATTGTACAGAGAAGCAAAAAAGATTTTGAAATAGTACACAAATTGGTAAGTATTACTAATTTTGCAAATTCCAAATATCAAAAGCAAAAAAAAAAATAAATAAATAAAAAAAACAACTTACACATACAAGAATATTAGAAAAACAAGAACTATCATAGAAGATGACCAATATCCATTGATTCTGCTGTGCCACAAAATATAAGTATTCAATATAACAAAGGACTTGGTGAAATCAAAATCACTCCTGACATTCCAAATATAGGCTTGATACTGTAAAGTTTCATTAAAATCCAACCAATGACAGTCCAGAAATAGCACATACAAATCTCGTCTGCCGGCAGATTGATGGACCAACCTCCCAACAGACAGATGTGAACCCACTACAGCCACAATAAACTTCTTATTTGAAGTTTTACCACAAAATATATAATAAAGCATAAACAAATGATCATTGATTATCATTTTTATCATCAAACAAAATAGAACTCCACATATGTATAATTTTGTTACATAAGCCTGGTTATTGGCCAGGAACTTACTTAAAATCAATAGTTACTTGAATTTAAATGTTATGGAGCCAGCTGATTTTATCTTGGAAACAAAATGTTCCTCAGTGCAAATGCAAGATAGTACTTTATATTCTTGAAACATAAATCTTATGTATTTTCAAACAAACCAAGGAATGTTATAATATAATGGAAAGAACCATATAGGTTACATCCCCTTGTGTTTTTCTCCATACTGATTAAGACATTTAAAGGTTTTAAAATTTTAAGCTAATATGCATAAAGACAATTATTTTAGATATTTAAAAAAATATGATGAAATGGAAAAATCTACTTAAATTCACATTCAGAGAAAAAAATTTCACTAAAATTCTTTGGCTTTTTTTATTAAATCCCAATCAGATCAAACTTGGGAACTTAAACAAAAGTGAAAACTGACTGTGAAATAATTATTTTCAATTTTGCCTTAATACTTAAATAGTTTGTACTTAAAAAGGTTGTTCAGACAAAATGAATTATAAGTCAACAGTTATATTAATGTTACTTATCTAAGTCCAAAACACACACAATACTTAGTAAAATATATATATTTTTTTCATTTTAGCAATCATGTACACTAGGCAATCTTAGATTATCTACTCTATATTTTGAATAAATAAGAACAAAAAAAATAGACTACACCTTAACAAAAACATATTTTCACATTCATTCCAACCACCATTCTAGGAACATTTACACATAAAACAAACATTTTCCCATTCTTTCATAATTACAACTATACATTACACACAAGTACAACTGGTAACTAATCTGCAAATAAGTAAAAACAAACATGTTTTTTCCGCTTAAAAAGATCACCTTGAGCAGCAATATACGATATACAATTTTACATAACTTACTGCATTAATGTATAATGACTTGGTGTTCCTAAAAGCAGTTGTGTGACCACAAAAGCTCAACATTACAAATAGCAAGCCAGGTGGATATTGTTTCTACTCAATTTAAGATTCCTCTATCATTACATTTTTTTTTTGAATACATTGCAGAGACCAATTATGATCATTATAGCCTCGTTATATTATATGATGGAAGAAGACACCAGACAAATGTCTGGGTAGAACCACCGGCACTCCCCACATCAGCTGGAGGTCCTTTCCGCATGAAGTCTGTTGCCTTGAATGGGACTCGAACTCAGGAGATGAGAAGCTAAGCAGTCAGAGGAGTAACAAATAAGCGATGGGCGTCCTTTTTACTAAGTTGTATAAGTTCAAGAAAATTGCTTATACTATGTTAATATATAACTGGACATGTCTGTAGAAGTTTAGTAGCAAAAACTGTAGATCATATTGAGACTATTTCCCAGCTCCCTGCAAGCTGTTGTTTGTTTGTTACATTGCACCAATTATTCTCATATTGGCGATGCCCAACTAATTATTGGTGGGGTAAGACCCTAGACTTACGTCTGCTCAGAACCACCAGTGCACCACAGGTTAGCTGGAAAACCTCTCCAAATAAAAGTTCTCGCCCCAACGGGAATTGAAACTATGCAGTGAGGGGATGAGGTGTTACAAGTCAGCGACTTTAACTGCTCGACCAATGACCCCCCACGACCACCAAAGCTGGCTGATCTGGATCTACATTATTTGCTAAAGCATGATCAATCCGAATAATCAGGCTGAGAGTTAATGTATTTTAAATTAGAAGTCATTTAATTTCAATGCAGTAATAGCCATACATTTTTCCAGTCTAAATATTTCTTTTAAAATGACTGCAATAGTTTGGTTGCTTAGCTAAAACATCACCGCAACAATGACCTATACACATGTATATTTGTGAGTGCATAGGTCTTGATTAATATGATCACATTGACATACTTTGTGAAAACCTGTCTTTCAATTGCAGAAACAACACAAAACATTGTATCACATCACATTTGGTTGGTTTAACTGAAAGCTTCAATGTCTCTCACAAATTGAAGTGACGAGTGTAATCATATTCTATGGTTGGAATGACGGCCTGTACAAACTTCAGGAATATCATCAAATACCTGTAAAGCTGTTAAGGAAATGCATATAATTACAGTACATAAGGACTAATATGAAACCAGAAAATAGTGTTTATTGGGTTTATTGTCCCACCAACAGCATTTCATTGATCTGGAGACGACATACACTTAGCAGATATAGTGCTGTCTTCACTGTGTATAGCATGCCATGAACACCTGGCATGAAACCATACCCAGGCACATTATCCTGACACCGGGTGAACCAGTTGAGGAATAACCATTATATTTGTTTGAACGTTAGCAAGGGAGCTATACCTCTATCATTTTTAATGACTTTGGTATGTTGTGGCCTTGAATCAAAGCAGGGGCTTCTTGCACTTGGAGCCAATGCTCTACCGACTAAATCAACTACAACTCTTTCTTATATTGGCATCTGAAATTTCATTAAAAGGGGAAATATATTCAGTACTTTCATTTTATGAAAAAAACAACAGGTGCGCAGGTTCCTTGGGCACTTAGATAATTATGAAATTTTATCAAAATTGACAAAACAGACTGATGGACAGACTGGTGAACAGACAGATGGATAGAGAGGTGGGCAGGCAGATGGACAGAGAGGTGGACAGAGAAATGAACAAACAGGTTGACAGGCAGATGGACAGACAGACAGACAACAGATAGACAGACAGACAGATGTATATACAGATGGACAGACAGATGTACAGACAAGTGGATAGAGAGATAGATAGACTCAGACGGATATACAATTGGACAGACAAATATTCAAATTGACAGACAGACAGCCTGATTCTAGTATACCCCTTACCAAACATGTGTGTGAGTGTATAAACAGCATATAAACATTAGTAAAATTAGTTAGTAACCACTGAAAAAAGCCTGAGTTATCTGCTGACAACTTTATGCACAGGTAATAGCATTTTTTTTATAAGCCAAGTCAAGTGATGTAGATTCTGATCAGACAGCTGTAAGTGGAAGCTGTCAGATTTGGATCTACATTACTCCTAAGCCTGATCAATTAGTGTTTAGCAGGCTGAGAGTACACTATTTTTTGCTTGCATTTGAATGAAAAAATTAAAACCACTTATGTAAAAGAAGTATTATTATTTATGACTTGCATTGAACCTGCCATTTTTTTTTTTAAGTATTTAAAAAAATCATTAAAATAAATACAAGGAAATTGGAATTTTTCCTTTGTTTTCAATTGTTAAACTGAAAGTAAAGATGTTCATTTTAATGTTGGGATGATGATAATTATGATGTTTGTGATGATGACAACATGTAACAAAATATGGCTACATCTCAGCATATGGAGATTTAAACAAAATTATGCTTTACGTATACATATTTTGAATGTCATAATGAAAGTCCTACTTTAGCAAGAAATCAGAGGAATTATAATTACTAAGAAAAAATAAAAATAAACTATGTAATTTCATTATATTTGGTAGGTTTGCAACATTTTTGTTGGCTTGTATTTTGTAACATCGTACAGGCATGTTTCTAGATATATTAACGACACCCAGCTAAGTATGTGCAACATTTTTACAATAACTCCTATTTGGCTGTACACAATCATGACCTCCAAAATGGTCATGTGTTTTTCGAGACAAGTGGTCTCTGTGTAGTATATTGTACTGCAACAGTGTGAGAAGTGTATCAATTTCACAGTAAGGATACATATGAACACCTAGATCTCTACCACCCTCGGCCACCATCTCTATAATCTTTTTCATCACATCAGCATGTCTGAAACAAACAAAAAAAAATCCTCAAATGATAACTCATTAAACAATTGTAATCAGTACAAGACAATTCAAAACATATTGTAAAGAAGACTAATTACCACATTAACCCCTTAATAGGCTCAACTGTAAATCACACTGGTAAGTGCCCAGCCCAACAAAGTTGTTTTTTGTGACAGCCATAGGCAGATATAGCAGGGGCCTTGTGTGTGTATGTGTGTGTGCGTCCTGACCCTCTTACACTGCTTGCACCTTTGGGTCTCATTTAATTTTACCACTACCCTTATGCCATCAAAAAATATGATTATAGATTATCTTTGTCGCCAAAAATACAAACAGATTGGACTCATGGAAAACGTTATTTAGCAGCTTCTCAAAATGAAGGCAAATGGCTCTATTTGGGTTCTACAGTTTAAAAGTTTTCTGCGGGAGTAGCCCCCAGAAACCCCCTTGCATGACTAGCGCAATATCACTAGGCCATATCTAGATTAAACTCAAGCTGGTCATGATGGACTAATAATACAGCACAACCTGATCTGAGTACATAACAGTAATGAAAAGTTTTATTAAAATCAACAGTAGCCAAGAAAAAAGATAAACAGACAGATCAATGGATGTGACTCTACCTTCGTATCTAATGAGATATTAAAACTTAGCTAGCTGATCAGAATCTACAATCTTTGCCTTAGCATGTTAAATTAGTCTATAAAAGACAAAAGTTGAACCTGCAACAAGTCTATCAAAAACTAACAGAACAGGAGACAGATTGTAGATTTTAAACAATAAACCTTAAATGCTGTATCAATTGGTATTATTTACATCTGAATCGTTTGTAAAATATATGTAGCACACTTTCTATTTTGGTTATAACAAAGTCCATCTATCAGGGGAAGACCTGAAAACATTTAATTAGACTTACCAATGATCTGCAGACTGTCTGGAAGACCTTCTCACATGAATTCTTTTGCTAAAACCAGGTGTCAAAAACTTAAAGCCAAAAAGTACAACTTCAACACAAGATATCTTTGCCATCACTCTCACATTCTGTCCAATGGTCCTAGATATTTCCAACCTTAAATACTACATTTTTGTGAACCATGTGGAGAAAAATGATAATAAATATATTAGTAAATAATAAATTAAATAAACTGTAAGACCTGCAAGGATGGACAGACGCCATTGGAGGCCCAGACAGGTGGGGATGTGTTTCCATAGTAACAGTTTTCTTGGCGTGATCCTGGCTGAAGTCTTCATACATCTGCTCTACTGTCAGAGGTTTCCTGTTCTGTAACAGTAACACATAATGATGATAAGGATAATTTAATGAGATGTGATAAATCCTTATCCCACTGTCAGGTTTTTAAGTTTTTTGTTATTTAATACATCAAACTAACACAAGTATGCTTATATTGGCAGTGTTGGTCTATCATAGGTGGAGGAAGAACACAGTCAAATGTCTAAATAAAACAAATGGCACTATAGAGAACAGGAAGACTTTGCCACACAAAAGTTTACACCTGATAGGTCTACGAAGGCAAATACCCTTGCTGTTCATGTTCACAGGCAAATTGATCCTAAATGAGGGTAACTGCAGAGGACAGTGCTTAATTAAAGTTTATGATGCCCCACTCACATCAACTACCAACAACATAACCTCTGATCTCAATGACATCTACATTTGGAAACTCATTGGATGTGTAAACAGGATAAATGACATTTTAACCTTCATAGATATATTGCAGTTTTAGCCTCCAAATTACACTTTTTATGAACTGTGCTTTATTACAACCACTAGAATAGCTTGTTTTTTTGATAATTTTTGTTGCTGTCAATAAGTTACATAGAAAAAAAGGAAGAAAAAGACAAAAATGTAGCAATTCTAAATGGGGAAATGTTAATGAGGTTCCTGTCTGGGTCAAAACAGCTGGTTTGGGATGGTCCAATGCTTATGCAGAACATTAACATGATATTTTATGAATATCATTTGACATAAACAGCATATTAGTTATTTTTTCTTACTAACACTAAGAAATTTCCTTAATTGCATGGTTTTATGAATAAAACTGAAGAAATTTTCTTATAACTTTAGAAATATATTTTAATTTAAGAAAATTCTTAATATAAGTCAGAAGAAATAACTGAGATTATTTATAAATATGACCTCAAATAGCTTACTTAAAGTGTTTCAATTGAGTAATTATTACGTATGACCTATTAAGTGTCGGTGTGCCGTAAAACCCAAATAAATAAATAAATAAAATTACCTCATCATACCCATACAGCCACAGTCGTGGGGTCTGGTAGTATTTGTCATAGGTGATGTTAAGGTCGTAGGTTCGAGTCTGAAGCACACCACTTTCGGACTCTGATATAGCTCTCTCTATTTGCGGCGGTGCTACAGCAGCCTGTAGAAAATATACCCAACAAACAACATTGTAAAATGTCCATAAGAAGGAAGCAACCAGCCCTATTTGAGTAAGAACACTGATATGAGGTACTAGAGGTCATGGGTTTGATTCCTTTTTTAACATGTACTTTAGTCACAATCTGGGAAACCATGGACGAGCTTCATTTATTGATGAAATCTGGGAAAGGCTAATATTCAGTTATCTGATGATAGTGATCATTGCAAGGAAATTAAGTTTGTTTTTGTTACAAAGCACCTGTGCAATAGTGGTCAATATTGCGATATTCTGTTAATTAATAATGAAAAAAGACCACAGACAATATCTGTAGAAAAACTGACCCCCTAGTGCGTATACTTAAAAGTCGCCTAAGCACGCCCCTGAGTACCCCTGCTGATTAAGTTCTGCCTTCACAGTAAATATCATGCTCTGAAAACTTAGTTGTACCATTACTGTTTTAAATATCTTTTGTATGTTTAAACCTCAGATCGAACCTGGGCCACCTGAACCTGGAGTAGACACTCTACCTATATAACAACATTACTACCAGAGGTGGTTTGCCAGCACTCCACTGGATATAACCACAGGTTACATACCTTAAAGCATTCTCTTAAAATTCTTCCTTTACTCGATTCTTTAATCACAACCTTAAGACACTGATGAGTAAAATATCAGTGACTCTAACTAGCGTACTTAACCATAGGTGTTTAACCCATTTTTAAAGGCAGAGTCATGACTTAAACTCTAAGATTCAGTTTTCATATGAGAAGTAAGTGGGACTTTCAGTAAGAATATATGACAAAGTCCTATATGCATTGCAACATATACCAAACCCCGGAAAGGCACAGGACAAAATAATAGTATCTCTTGCACCATCTGAGGAACTGCCTCGAGCACCATCCTGGCATTTACGAGAGGTTATGCAAGCCAAATGTAAAAGAACAAATCTGTGGTAAGTCATTTAACAAAAAGAGCAAATCCGAATGGGGTGCTTCAACAGGTTTTATAGAGCTCTAACCTTGCACTTCCTGAGGGGTTTCTCAATTGCAAGCAATTCAAAGAAAACTGATCTATTTGAATAAAAAATGTCCAAGCACTGATGTTTTCTTTGATATGTTATAATGAAGGCTAATATTTATATTACCATATGACCACATAGAAGCACAGTAAAAGCAATGATCTAGATATCTGTTTTTTGAAAAATATTTTCATGATTAGCAACATTTTTAATTAAGAATGGTTCATAATATAAGCTTTGACTAACCTACTGGTACGCAATGCTAATTAAGAAATTCCCTTGAACATACATACTGTATCTTGCTCTTCCAGCATCCCACTTTCTTCAAATGCTTCCATGTCCTCTGCCTCCCCATCATCTTCGTCCTCTTCATCATCATCATCTGCATTGGGGTGTCTTTCTCTTGCACCATCTGAGGAACTGCCTCGAGCGCCATCCTGGCATTTATGACAGAGGTTATACAAGACTTAATTTTTTTGTCTTTGTTGCCATAGCTGATCTCAAGTATGTAGGAAGATCAAAAATTGCAAGAGCACCAAATTGTAAGCTGAAATAACTCATATATGTTATCTTTTTACCCAGACAGGGGATTCAACCCCCCAGGTTTATAGCCAAAGGAGTTATGTGTTACACATGCTAACTCAACTTTGAGCTTTTTTATTGACAGAGGTATCGAGTCTGAAAATGCAAGCATAACATATTACCAAAAAATGGTTGGCTGAAATGTCTGGAGATTATCAAGTCTTATAGAAAGACCATTCAGGACATTTTACCTTTTTTGCAAGGATAATTCTTTATTATTGAAATATGTCTTATTTAACTCTTGTGTAAGTAGGTACTTTCATATACTTAAAAAGAGACTATTTTCTTCATCAACATTAACATAGAAATATGACTTAATATTACTGAATATTAATATTTTTTATACAAATGATTTTCTATGCTTGTTGAAGTCTGGAATATTTGCAATTACAAGCAAATTTAACAAACCCACCCATAAGGGAGGTAACACAATGAAGTTTTTCAGAGTTATCTCCCTTCACAAATGGAAGCTGGGAGTAGCCAATACTATATGTCAAGTGGAACTGTTGCAAGCTAACAAAAGTTTTATAACTTACAGACAAAGGTTACTCTTCAGGTGACCATTAAACATTTTTTTTAGGAACACAAACCAATCTGCAATTAAGATCATCATTTTACGTTATGTCTAAATCTCCTTAAGGTAGGGTTTTCGGCACAGTTAGCTTTGTGGGTAATACAGTCCTAAATTGTACAAAAACAATGCATAAAACAGGCTAGATATGAGATTTGATAACAAAACCAAAAATAATAATGCCAACAAATTCCATCAGAGGTCATATTCATTTTTTGTAAAATATTTTTCTCAATTAAACTAAGAAATTTCCTTAAAATTTCCTTTTGAAAAATTACCAAAGACAAAAGATAATTTCTTACAATTGAAAGTTTCATGAATGGGATAACAGAACATTTTTTAGGTCTAAGAACATTATCTGTACTTAGATTCTTTGTGGATACAACATCATTATAGTCATACCTTTGTATCTAAAGTCATGTCAGAAACTGCCTCCTGTATTTGGCCCATCTGTGGGTCTGTAAAGAGTACAAGTAGGTTAACGGTTTTAACATGACATTATACATCAACAATAACAAATCACTGTGACTATGTGTACATGCAGTGACTGGAAATATTCCTGCATAACATTATCATTGATAATTTCAAGGCCTTCAGTAATGTGAATGTCACCTATCTAATAAGGAAGAAAAGGCTTGTGAATGTCACCTATCTAATAAGGAAGAAAAGGCTTGTGAATGTCACCAATCTAATAAGGAAGAAAAGGCTTGTGAATGTCACCAATCTAATAAGGAAGAAAAGGCTTGTGAATGCCACCAATCTAATAAGGAAGAAAAGGCTTCTGAATGTCACCAATCCAATAAGGAAGAAAAGAGTTGTTAATGTCGCCAATCTAATAAGGAAGAAAAGGCTTGTGAATGTCACCAATCTAATAAGGAAGAGAAGACTTGTGAATGTCGCCAATCTAAAAAGGAAGAAAAGACTTGTAAATGTCACCAATCTAATAAGGAAGAAAAGACTTGTGAATGTCACCAATCTAAAAAGGAAGAAAAGACTTGTGAATGTCGCCAATCAAATAAGGAAGAAAAGACTTGTGAATGTCACTAATCTGATAAAGAAGAAAAGACTTGTGAATGTCACTAATCTAATAAGGAAGAAAAGGCTTGTGAATGTCACTAATCTAACAAGGAAGAAAAGACTTGTGAATGTCACCAATCTAATAAAGAAGAAAAGACTTGTGAATGTCACCAATCTAATAAAGAAGAAAAGGCTTGTGAATGTCACCAATCAAATAAGGAAGAAAAGACTTGTGAATGTTGCCGATCGAATAAGGAAGAAAAGGCTTGTGAATGTCACCAATCTAATAAGGAAGAAAAAGCTTGTGAATGTCACTTATCTAATAAGGAAGAAAAGACTTGTGAATGTCGCCAATCTAATAAGGAAGTAAAGGCTTGTGATGTCGCCAATCTGATAAGGAAGAAAAAGCTTGTGAATGTCATAAATAGAATAAGGAAGAAAAGGCTTGTGAATGTCACCAATCGAGTAAGGAAGAAAAGACTTGCGAATGTCTCCAATATAATAAAGAAGAAAAGACTTGTGAATGCCACCAATATAATAAGGAAGAAAAGATGATTCAGATACAAGGCCAGAAAAGGCAATGTAAACAGAGTTGGGAAGAGCTAGTTTTTGTTTATTTGGGTTTTTTGCCCCACCAACTAAATGTAATAATACACACTGACAAATGCAGGCACCAAAACTAAAGTGACAAATGTAAGTATTCTTACTATTACTACAAACTATTACTTACATATTAGTATGCAAATCAATTGAAAGGCTAGATAGGATGTCATACAGATCAGTTACAAGACCTCTTAAATGTGAAATTTTGTAGCTTTCTTTCACTCAAACTCTTGAGTCTTCTTAACCCAAACCAATTAAACTGACAGTGCAGATCAAGGTCCCCGAGCTTCCAGGAGAGCTGGCTGACCAGGATCTACATATTTTGCTGCAGTCTCTAGCAATGTTTTGATATTTTGCTTAGAGCTGTTCAAAAGATACATCAAACTTTTTTTTGGTTTTTAAGCAATGTAGCATGATAAGGGTCCAGTTTGCAACCTGATAAGCTTGTCCCCAGCCACTTCTACTTTACCTGCATAATGGTGCGTGTCTACCCAGCCTCCATCGGCATCATTTTCCTCAATTACTTTCTCCTGTTCCTCCTGGTGATTGTCTACCTGCTTGACTCGCTTGTAACACGGCACTGAAATATACCGGTGTCATTTAATTTATACTAGGTTCTTGCATATCTATAGAGAGGCTTTATAGATAATTGTTGTAGTATAAGCAAAAATCTATCTACATAATGATAAGAAAACACTAAAGAGCTGATGAACATATTTTACTTGAACTCTTAAATTTCTGAGAGCAACTGCTGGGAGCCTAAGAAGGCAGTAAAACTAGTGTAACACCTTATATATGATTTTGATCTAGCAAGGCACAACTGCCCATTACTGCAAAACTGACCCCCAGATGCAGCTTGCCACACCTGTTTTTATTCACATAGAGGGTAGATGTTTGCTGTGTGATTATGGCTTGTATTTACCAAACATTTCTAAGACAAAGTCATGACTTGAGTTCAAGTCACCATTTTCATTCCAGCTTTTAAATGTAATTAAAACAAGATTTTAAGCTCAAAAAACCACCAAAGATGAAGAGTCATTCAACATTTTAGACATGATGCTGAATATACTTTGAAGATATTGTGAAAATGCATGACTTGACCAATGCTTACTTAAGAATGGTTGGTGAATATGGGCCTATATGTTGTAAAACCTAGCCCCAATCTTTGTGTGTATAGATTTATGGCATAAGGATTCTAGTTCTAAAATACATCACACAGAAACAATTATGGTCAAATTGGCATCCTCCAGCTATTTTTATTACCCACATGAAAAAAATGTTTGTTCTTTGGGTTATTCGTCCTACCAACAGTATTTCAGTTATCTGGAGACATTGTCCACTTGAAGCAGATATAGTGCTGCCTTCACTGTGTATAGCATGCAGTGAACACCTGACATGATACCATACCCGGTAACATTATCCTGACACCGGGCCAACCAGTCATGGAACTACCCTTATATTTGCTTGAGCGCTAGCAAAGGAGCTAAACCAATACCCTTTTTAACGACTTTAATATGTCGCAGCCCGGGATCAAACTCGTGGCCTCCCAAACCTGGAGCCGACGCTCTACCGATTGCGCT
The DNA here is from genome assembly GCA_007844125.1 of Sinonovacula constricta. Classification (NCBI taxonomy): domain Eukaryota; kingdom Metazoa; phylum Mollusca; class Bivalvia; order Cardiida; family Solecurtidae; genus Sinonovacula; species Sinonovacula constricta. The sequence goes on along the minus strand of CM017563.1, from coordinate 42,661,707 downwards.
ACAAGATCCGGGTGAAAAAAAAGTCTGGGTAAAACCAACAGAACTTCGTAAAGCAGTTGGAAGGTCATTCCATATAAAATTCTGACAAGACCATTACTTAAACCCATGTGAAAAGGGGCTGAAGAGCTACAAGTAGGAGATTCACATGTCTCAGCCATAGTTGGCTGGAAGAAGACTAAATTAGAAGAAGAACAGTTATAGTTGTAGCAACTTCAGACAAAACAACAAAAGAAATAATGGAACCAAATACACAAAACTGTTACATGTAATGTCCAGCTATCTTTTTGCAGGCAAATATCACAATGTCTGGGTAGAACTGCCAGATCATCGCACACCAGCTGGAAGACCTCCCACATGAAAGCTCTCCGCATGAACACTCAAACCCATGCCATGACAGGTTGTGAGAAGTGGCAAGTAACATTATTATACTGGAAAGTTAGCAATTGCAAACACAATAAAGTATGAAATGAAAAACTTTAACATTAACTGCCCTGTCAAGTGTAGGGGGTGGGGAAAACGTGCTTCCTGTATGCCCATACCTTGAGCATCACTCGGTTTTACAGCACTGCAATTTATTGTCTAAGAAATGAAACTCTTATAATATGTTTCATCCTATACGTTGTGGAGATGTCTCTTATAATTATTATTTTATTCATGTAGATTAATGGTTTGACTTTATTTAGTTAACACATAACAAATCTATTATCATTGATGCATTACAAAAAAACACACAACCTCCTCAACCCCTCACCGCGTGGGTTCAAGTCCCAGTTGGGGCGAAAACTTACACATGCTTAGGTTTTCCAGCTTATCTGCTGTGCGCCGATTATTCTATCCAGACATAGGTCTAGGGTCTTCCTCTACCAATAATTAGTTGGACGTTGCCAATAACTGTGTTGGTGCAATGTAACAAAAAACAAGCAAACAAAAGACAAAACTGAAAGTTTGCAGAGAGACACTGCTGGAGATGATATACATACTTTTTGATTTTTAAAACTCCTTTTCAAAAGTTATTATTAAAGTTTCCAGATACATTGGCATATATATAAAGAAGGCAGGAAAAGTTTGTTTATCTAGAACAATGAGAACTGTGAAAAAGATTTAGCCAGTATGATACCAAAGCAGTTAGCAGACAGCTTCATACATGTGAACTTTATATATGGCCAATGTGGGAGATCTTTACCTGCAAAGTGGGAAATTTGTTATTTTTATATAAACAAAGAAGGGAATATCTGTTTCCAAGTAGGGAGATTTCTGAAAATGTGTAAAATACCCATCATTTTCAAATAATTTTGAACCTTAAAAGAGAGAGTCTTCCTCCAAGAGAGTCTCCCTCCAAAAGTGGGAGAGTTCACATGTATGTAGCTTATATTCCCAAGTGCATAGGCAGCACATTGGTATGTAGTGAAGGGGTTAAAACTTGGTTACATTACAGCAGTTCACTTTTCTTACCATTTCTGGTGATAAGGAACTGTTTGTCTGCTGGCAGGTGTGGTTTTCTCTTGGACTCCTCGCCTCCGGACCATTGCCAGGTGGGGCAGTGGTGCACAATATGGTCTCCAGCTATCACAAACTGCTCAGAGAGAAACAGATAAGGAAAATATAAGGGAGATCACTCAGCGTGAAACAAACTCGGGAAAATATCAGGAGTGATCAAAAACTACTTGGAGAAAAACAAACTTGCAAACAAACATTACACTCATGTGTAACAGAAAGTAGAAAGCACAACAGTCCAACTGTGAGAAAAAATGAAAATAATGTATCTTTTAGAGAAGCAGTCAAAAAAAGCCCTGTCTTAAAGCTTTATGAAATATGAAAATATAGTCCTAAGGACATGACTCAAGATTGAGTGAGTGCAAGATTGTATTGTTAGCCAAATTGCATTTCCTATTAGCCAAGAAAAGGGTTTGAACCCATGACCTCCTTTCCCAAAGTCAGAAATTCTACCAAGGCAGACAACTTCGGAGAGAGCCTATCCATATCAAATGAGGCTCATTTAAAATACATCGTAAATCTTGACTTAATTAGCCATTAAATGGCAATTTCTAGGCCATGTTAGTACAGAAACCAAACACTTTGCAGGTGAGATAATCATAGATCACAAAAGACCTTCTCACATTAAAGTTTCTAACCCTTACTCGGTCTCTTACACATGCAGGTGAGATACTTAGGTTTTAATGTATCTGTGGGTGCATAACCACATTTTGCTAAATTATCATTCTAAAATAACAACTGACTATGTAAACCTTGGAATATTTATGTCTTAAAAAAAAAGGTAAAAAGATTTCTTACCTCTTCTGGCGTAATGACACCCGTCTCTTTAAACTTTGATTCCTGAAAACAACAATAAAAATATGAATTGATAAGAAAAAATAACATACTCATTTGCTTTTAAACTAACAGGACTAATGCTTAAAATCTGAGTTGATGAAATGGAAGTAGACCAAATGTGATGTTGATTTTTTATAACAAAAGTTCCTGTATTGTTTTTTCTCTCTCTCTCTCTCAAAATGTTAATCCCTTCCATATGTCCACTTCCTGCGACCAGGACCAAAATAACATTGAGCACTGACTTATATCTTATGTTAGATCAGGGGTCAAACCTCTGACCATCCAATTCTGAGCCAAAAAAATGCAACCAAGACTGAGGTCAAATTTTATATTCTTAAATGATTATGGAAATAAAAACCAAAACAAAAGATTAATATGAACACTTTCTTCCTTTGGCTAAAAGATTACGGATAAAACATGTGCGAACTAATAAACAAAAGGTATCAAGGTGCTATCTTTATTTGACAGTTTAAGGCCATTGTTTTAAGATATATTTAAAAAAAAAAAGTTTAATTGTAAGGGCAAAGTATTTAAGTAACAACAATCAACTTTAATCTATTTAAGTTATAAGGTAATGTCATAATGATTCCCAAATATTCTGTGAATCTTTAGAGGTGGTCTCTGACAGTCTGGCCACATACAAACAACCAAATAAAAATTATTGTTACCTAAAATGATCTTAGGAAAGGCTGTTTATTGCAATCCTAAATCTATGTGACACGACAAAAGATCTAGAGAAAGGGTGCTTATTGATATCCTAAATCAATGTGATATGATAAAAGAACTTGAGAAAGGGTGCTTATTGATATCCTAAATCAATGTGATATGATAAAAGAACTTGAGAAAGGGTGCTTAATGATATCCTACATCTATGTGATATGATGAAAGATCTTGAGAAAGGCTGCTTACTGATATCCTACATCTATGTGATATGATAAAAGATCTTGAGAAAGGCTGTTAATCGATATCCTAAATCTATGTGATATGATAAAAGATCTTGAGAAAGGCTGTTAACTGATATCCTAAATCTTTGTGATATGATATTCATAACAACCCACTTGTCATTATAAACATCTATTTCCTATCTGAGTCTTGCTACACACTTATTTGTAAACCAGGAAGACCATACTTCCACTTACTTTTGAGATAATTTTCTATCATCATCCCAGTTATCCACTCTAACATTGATATTGTTTTTTATCAAAAACCCTCTGGGCCTCTTTGTTTTATTATACATTTAAAAAGAATGAACATTTAGAATTTGTTTTACTCATGCCTTTTAATATCCCAAACTTGAGACAGTGTTCAATATGTTTGTACTGAGACTTAAATACATGTTTATGCAAAAACTTTGCTCAAATTCTACAAAGTAGTGATCAGACAATGTCATGTATTTGATGAAGACAAACTATCGAATACCACTTTTGATGAAGAAAATTAACATATTGGGGCAACAGTTAACTGATGTCCCTGTAATTGTCAAATGTTAAAGAAAACAGAAGTATCAACAGCAACTAACATAAAATTTGTAATCAGTCTAATAATCTATGCCAAGATTACATCAAGATCACATCATCCAGTTGAATAATTAAGGTACCAGAAATGCTCTTCTCCTATAGTAAGACTCAGAAAACAGACAAAATCAATTCCACAATAAAAAGAATATAGGGTGTTTAAGTTGAGTGCATCAGCAAAAGCTAGCATCCCAAAGAAACAACCCAAGACAGCTTTCACACCACCAACATCTACCACCATTCCCCAAATGCCTAAGCCCACACCATCTAATACATGATACCACTATCACACATAATGGAATTCTTTTAATCTGAATAAAGCAACAGGCCTGGATTAAATTAATGATAAAGTCTCAAAGGATGAAATTGCACCAATATTTGGCATTATTTTTAATAGATTCATACCTCCCTACACACTGGTAAGATACCTCTTGACTGCAAACATGCAAATGTTTGCCAAGTAGACAAGAAGGGAGACATCATTTACATGATGCAATAAATTAGAGACTAATATCCATTACATGAATCTGTTGCACAATCGTGGTACCATGTTTTGTTTTTGAAATATATCACAGAAATCAATCATGGTTATTATAGTGGCATCCAGCTATTGTGGTGGAGTAAGACCCCAGAATGTGTCTGGGTAGAACCACTGGTGCCCCATAGGTTAGCTGGAAGACCTTCCCACATTAAGTCCTCCATCCCAAACTAGACTCGAACCCCCGCAGCGTGGCTTAGCAGTCACAGGAGTAAAAAAGTCAGCAATTCCACCACTACATCATCGGGAAGGGATGGGGATTTGTCGGCATTTTTGCCGATACTGTGCAGTGACATTTCTATCATTATAGCACAGGGGCATTTATGAGGTGCCCAGGGACTGAACTCCACCAGTCCATTATACTGACACTGACGAGTATGGCATAATGATGTCCCTTAGCCCCGAGCATTTAGAGGGAAGCCACTACCTACAACATTAAAGTCTTTGGTTTGACCCGGCCGGGGTTTGAACACATGATCTCTTGATGCGCAAGCCGACGCTCTACCAATTGAGCTATTGTGGCCGGTCTACATCACGGGTGCCCCGCATTATCATCCAGAAGGAAAAGTATAAAACATTTTATCAGATGCCGCCAGCATCCCCCAGGGTATAGAGCGCACGACCCGGTTGACGATATAACATCATGTCAAAAATAAGTGGTGACTTGGTTTTCTAAGTTTTAAAATAGCTATCTCTGCAGTGTGGCTCAGATATGAAAAACCTGTTTTCAAAGAAAAGTGGTGGTTTGTCTTGAATGTACATACAGATCAATGACATCAATGAACAGCATTTTAGAGGACCTTTTTGGGTAACAGTGACTTATTTGGCTATTTGGGAAAATAAATGTTGGTGCAAACTGTTGGACACCACCTTTAAGCTCACAGTGCCGCAAGCAATATAGAGTATTGCCAACTTATTCAGTAGTTATTCTAGCTTTGTGCCAGTTACAAGGGTGGATGATTTCAGAAAAATTAACTTTCTCCAAGCCTCTACATTTGCGTGCTGAGAATCATTGTTGCATGCCCCTTGATGTGTGGAAGGTGTTGAAAGAAATTAACTCTGAACTGGGTCAACCCACAAGGAATAATTTTCCATCAGTTTTAATGCCCTCTTTTATCTTGATTGTACTCAAAAATAGGTGTAAGAAGGTGACCACTGGATTAGGAATATAAGGTGCAGGTAGCTCCAGGCATTGCACCCTTCTATGATCCTGTAACCATGGGAGACCCTCGTGGCATATCTCACTGTAAAGGGGATCAGAGTTGCTGTTGGCCCTTACTTGAAAAATGCCCAGTCATATGGAAGGGATATCCACCAACATTCTAATTACTATTTCTAACTTTCAATACACAGATTTGTTACTTCACATGTCAATTTACAAACTGCATATGCTAAATACCACTATCTAATTACATCCTAACTTCTAAATATTAAATGAAATTGTTCTCATTTGATCATTACATTTGAACAATTGCACATTTCCTGCATATACAATTTACAAGTTACAAATCGCGGGACATAATTCACGAATACATTTTCCATTTCCAGCATCTAATCTGCACAAATCTCTAATGTAAAATGTACACTGCATAACACAAGTTCAACATTAGGACGCAAGGGGTGCTTTAAACATGGGAATGTCCATCTATAAATAGAATGTACAGCTTGAATTGGTCCACATTTGTGTGTACTTTCAAATTTGAGTTCTTACCAACATAATTATACACATATATTATTTATTTGTGCTTTACAATTGTAAGGATATTATTCTGTACTTAACTTGTGATTATGATATGGCTACGTCTATATATTTCTTTCTTAATGTAACACTAACACTGAATTATCACCAGATCTTTTATAATCACAAATATATGTACGATTATTAAAGATCTTGTGGTAAAAGGAAATTCAGTGTTAGTGACACATTAATGAAAATGCACAATGCATGTATTAATAATAATTGATGACATGTACTATAAACATGCATCAATCCAACTTGGTCCATATTTACACGTGTCTACTTTTTCCTCAAACTGTACGAATCGGTTCACTGTTGTTCGTATACTTTTATCTCTCAGGTCTGACAGCTCGTACCCCACGTTTCAACCTCTTTGGTCCCATCCTCTTTCATTTAACCACATACATCTTGATTGAACTAAAGTTATCCATGCTGGCCAAGGTCTATTACTGGTACTCTGGATGGAGTTCCAATCCACGACTTCTTTCTCAGTAATCAGGTGCTCTCCATTCTGGTCTACCATGGCAGACAGCGTTTAACCTTTATTTTTAGCCAGACATCTACTTTCAGACACCACTGAAGTAAGCTGGAAAAATCTAATAACCCTGTGCAGGGTATCAGACTATAGGTGACAAGTCCTCCTGTTCCAGAAGCAGGTGCTTTAGCAACTGAACTGCATGGGCACCTGACTGTGGGGAGAGCATAATCACTACATCATATACCCCCTGTTGATGTGCATTAGATACGTGTACAAACATATTTGGGTAAAAAAATAATAAATTTAAGCATATGCACTGTTGCAATTTGCAAAATTAAAAATTGGATATTGGGTATCATATGGGGACAAGGAGTTGGAGAACTCTGATCAAAGTCTGGCCTAACTGTGCATAAAAACTGTAGGTGAGGTACTCTGCTCATCCAGGGGTATGGAGTTCTTAAATCTGCACCCTGGATCAGACACTGAAGTGTCTTTGCCTTAAACAGGTCCTTGTTGAAGTTGTTCTCCACTGCATACCTCAGGAGTTATTATGTGCAGACACTATCCTGGTGCAAGTGGTTGGTGCCAAAGGAAATGCACATGGAATTGCATTGCTACTCTGGATCCATCCATACTGTAGAACTCTGGCTTGTATAGATCCCTAATGCTCTATTTGGTCTGTGAGGGATTCTGCTTGGCGCAGAATCAGTCTCAGAAGCGAATGCATAGCAAACGCCTGAAGACAAGATCCATTTGGAGTCTGATTATTTTTCTGAAAACTGGCCAGTCTCATTGTCTTGGATGGAGTTCCAATCCACGACTTCTTTCTCAGTAATCAGGTGCTCTACAGAGCACAGGTCTACCAACTGTTCAAATTCAGAATATGGTAAACATGTAGTCTGCATACAATTATCCTATGGCAAGCCTTTAATTTGTTATTCGTTTAAAGATAATACCTTTAAAACAGGTGTCCAATATTCTGCTACACCTAATGCCGTCCCTTTAACAACATTCAGGACGTTTTGCATTGTTGTTGCTCTTGTTTTTGTGGAAATGAAAATAGAATTTTTGACAACCAACTCCTACCGGCGGGCCGTGGAATTTCTTACACCGTGAAAGTATTGGCGACTCTCAAATATGTGTTACAATAGTCAAAGGGAAAAAACTCAATAAAATATTTAGAAAACTGTTTTCCTTGGTTATTTCCCTTGGAAAAAAATGCTTGTATCTCGGTAGGTAAAATAAATACTGTATTTTTTTAAACTTCTTTTTCATTTAAGGTAAGAAGAAAAAACAACAAGAACACACAACTATTTCGTAACCTATCGTATTGACTTATTTCTGTTTTTATTAAAGAAGAAATTTTAGGTAAAATTTAAATAATCAGAATATTGTATTGCTGTTGAAGATGTGTTCTACATTTATATAATACAAATTAGTAGCGAAATTGATCAAGTGAGACCGTCTTTCATTTTGACATGTGGTGGACCGGTGGTTTCTACCCAGACATGGGTCTTCATTCAGTTTTTTTTCTGGACATCGCCAATATGGTCATAAATGCGATTAATAATAGCGATGAATAAAGCAAACACACACTCACAAACAAATTAAAATAAATAAATAAATAAATAAATAAATAAATAAAATAAATAAATAATAAACAAACAAACAAATAAATAAAATGGGCAAATGTTAGTGCGTGCCACTTTGCTTTGCCTTAAATATCTCAGACCAGGATGGTAAAATATGTGCAGATGTTTTTACGTCTAAAAACACACCACAAAGTAAATGAGATATGACAAAATTCACCGACAACCTTGGAAAATCTACGCCTCATCCCTACTCCCCCCACCCCGGCCACCCCGACCAATCCGGTAAGTGCAAAGTTCTCAAGGCATAAATCTTGAGACTCTAAATCAAACAGATACTTATCAACTGAGCCAGATCTCCACTATTTGCCATCATGAAGATTCCGTACTCCTATTTGTTTAGAGTTATAAGTGTCCATTGGCAAGGTGGAATGTGGAGTTGCGGTAAAATGTTCGTGCCAAGGCAAATAAGCATATTAGTGTGCACTCTTCAGCTTTCACCGCATGGGTTTTAGGCTCGGCGTAGCGAGAACTTGAACTTCCAGCTGATCTGCGATGCGGAATGTGGTTCTACCAAAACTACGTTCGGCGTATTTCTTCACGAATACTTAGCTGGACGTAGCCAATATGGTTATAACTGTTTTAGTGCACTATAAAAATACATACATGTACATCGTCTGTGTAGATTATACAGATAACAGACAATTAAATCGGAGCAAGAACTTTGTTGTTAAAAAGAAGTTAAAGCGACTCCGATTTGCCCGCACTCAGCCCCCCGCCATTATAAAAAAGTATTTGTAACAGTTCTTCTGTATTGTACTTAACATTAGCAATTTGAAAGAATTACAGATAAAAAATATGAAACCAATATGAAACCGATACAAAACATGTTATAATAAAATTTAATTGAAGCTAGAATAAAAAAGAGTTAGTAACGGGTTTCTCGATTAGGCCTTAAATTGATTTCTTTAAAACATCATGAGTCCACATAGATATTATTTTAATTATTAAGTTTAAACAGTAACATGTTCAATAATTTCTTTTCAATGTAAAAGTCAGATTACGACTCACATGAATTATTTTTTAAAATCCAACATTGTCCCTTTAAATGTCATCAAATGCTGCAACACCCATTCAATGAGCATTGATTAAATGTAATCACAACTTCTGAAAGTTGATTATCACAAATACTACAATTATGGCTTAATATTGCTCTAGCTGAACAATGTGACTGTAAACGTTAAAAGCTATAATAAATTATACACCTGTTTTCTACTTGAGGAGTATGAATGGAAGTATGTTGTTGTCTTTTCTTCACATTTGTGGACCTATTGATCCTATATCAGGCAGCTAATTATTGGTGGAGAAAACCTAAGACATTTATCTTGGTAGAACCACCGTCGAACTTAAGGTCAATTTCAAGCCCTCCCCACATAAAAGTCCTCGCCCTAACAGGGACTCGAACCCAAACAGTGAAGAGTCGAGGAGTTACAAGTGCGTTACTGTAACCAATCGGCTACAGGCGATGTTGGTGCTAATCGATAAATTGTACAATGATATATGTACAAATGCACGTACGCCGGCTCTGAATTGGCGAGTGAGGGGGCGTGTGTATATTTCAAATATAGCTGCTGCTGTTCAACCCAAGATCTGTAGGCCACAGACGGTCCTGGGGTCAGTAAAAGATCGAGGGACATATAGAAGTCAAACGATCGTTGTACGGATTCTGGATAAGCATGTGTACATAAGGTATTTCCATGATAGGTCGGCCTCTTGTAAGAATACTGTGAATTGGATTTGTTTTCTCAAATCATTCCGTAGCCCGCTTTATGACTCAACTTAAAACACCATTTTCACCTACAGATTTATGTTTTTATGTTTTAACGTAATTTATTGAAACCTGGTTATAACATCATTCGCAATTTTCTACGAGCAATCACAACTATCAGATCTTCGAGATTTCTGCCTCCTTATTATTAACTGGTCTCTCTATGAATATTTTGTTACATTTTGTAATCAGTTCAATAAAACATCTGGCTAATAGTAAATTGACGTACACCGTATATATACACCAGTGCCCAGTCTGTAGACAATGAAGAAAGTTTTGTGAATATGGGTCCTGGTCAACTAAAAACGATGTCTTCTGACCACGTACAGACTGTTGTCAGATTGGGTTCATGATGAATATTTTTAGTCACATACAATAAAAAAATAATTGTTCGCAGCATACTAAACCTTATAATGCACCGACGAGGCTACACGCATATTAATAAAAACTTTAAAGAAACAACTTTAAAGCCATACTAATTCTTCAAAAGAAGTCCCAATAAGGGTTTTGAATGGATTGAAAATAGCAAACGCATTTGTCGAATACTTGAAAATCTTATAAAGCTAGCCAGTTAAAAGAAAGAAAATTACAAAAAAGTGTTTTTGTGCGTGTGGAATTCGAACCCTGGACCTATTATAGGTCAATCCATCGCGATACCTATTGCGGCAACGAGACTTTGGACCTGACACTTATTGTACATTGCGACTGGTAAAACAAATGTTTATATACAGCTGTAAACATAAATGATGTTATGATTTTATGATTTTGGCGGATTTCAACGGGCGTTTTCAGCTTATTTGAATTAAAGTCGGACGTAAGAAAGTGTCAATACCTACTGTTTTGGTTAGTCTTTTTACCACTTAGCCTGCTATTCGCATATTTATAAGGTTTGCGCAAATAGCTTAGATCTAGATCAGCCAACTCCCTGTAGTTATTTGATCCGGATCTACACATTTTGCTGCTCAGACTCTGCTTATAAAAATAAAAGCCCTGACATGTAACATATATAACATTCAAGCAAAAAAAAAATCCTGAGAATTTAGCCTGGGTTTTGAATAAATTATAGCAAGCTAAGGGTTTCACATGGTTTCTGCTTTGGATTGTCTTGTACCGATTGTAACTTTTGTTTCACACAAATTAGTTTGCCTTTAACCCGCAGCATGCTACATTCCTTACTAAATTCTAAATTATCTACTAATAAATCCTTGCAGAGATTACAAGGTGTATTATTACTATAAACTATGCAGCAAATAGTGTCGATCCTCATCAGGCAGATCCTTGCTTCACATTTTTTCTCCAAGCCAGGTCAATTTATGCCTAGCAGGCTAAGAGTAAATGGAAACAAAAGCTTCCACTCGAGTCTATATCAGCTACCTGTCTAGAATTGACTTTTTAGAAAGCGGACCGTGGATTGTTTGTAAATATTTGAAAACCCTTTGTAAATGCAGTACTAATCGAATTTCCATTGTCTGTCGATACTTTTGCTATATTCGGCCACAATTAAACATACATAGTCGATATGAAACTGTTGTAGAAAATGATGAATCCGAGTTGACTTTTTGCCCAGTCCCGACACCCTTAATATGAGTTTAGCAGCCTTCATCAGCATTAGTCAGCGATAAAAGTATTGTAAAATACCAAATGTTAATACAATAATGCAATACACACATAGTACATGCATAACTTTAAAGGTACATGGTAAACGTTAAGAATAGGATAGATAAATTGTTGACACACAGAATAACTTGATTCGCAGCGCCACCTAGTATTTACTTTCGGGCCAATCAAATAAATTTATGATAGCGTAATAGAAGATTTGACAGGGGTTGTCATTTAATACAAACATTTATTGACCGAGTTCAGGACAAAGAATAGTAAGCGAGCCTACGACGAGCTTAACCTATTTTCGATTGTAGTTTACATTATTTTAACCTGATAGATTTTTTCTATATTTTACATAATTTAGTTTTGATCTGATTATTGTCTATTCGCATTAAACTTTTTTTGTATTCGGCGCCGTATGACCTGCTAAATGTCGGTGTGCCGTAAAACCCAAATAAATAAATAAATAAATAAATAAATAAATAAATAAATGAATAAATGAATAAATGAATAAATAAATAATTAAATAAATAGCAGAATAGCAAAAATGCAGAATTTATATCCAAATTCCACATAACAAAAGTAAGATTCTGTGAGTGAAAGACAAAATGTCTAAAACCATCTTTAAGGGTGGCATCCGACAGTTTGAACCAAGTTTCCCCCCTCCCCTCAAATAACCAAATAAATCATTGTTACATGAAATGTCCTGCAAAATGTTGTTCGTTGATGTCCTAGGTCTGTGTGAACAGTAAAGTATAGAAGTGGGAAGTTCCCACTCGTCTGGGAAGTTCCCACTCGTCATTGCAAACAGGTATTTCCTATCTGAGACACGCTGCAGAGATAGCTATTTTTAAACTTAGAAAACCACGTGACAACTCACCTTTAACAATAACTTATATAATTATTTTGTTAAAACTGTCAGTCACCACCTTTATTAAAACAAACATTTACATGGATCACAGAAACGTCATATTGTCTTCGATTATAAACTTCAATCTAGTCAGGGTAAACGAAATGCAAGTAGTTAACATGTAACTTAACAAGTGGGAAATCAAATAACAAAACAACAGGCCCTATATCGAGATCAAACATTTCAATATTGACAAATAAAAGAGATCTCTGTTGGCAAATAGAGCGCTTTACCAACAGTTACACATTGAATTATGCTAATGATTCCTAGACGGTCGACAATGTCTGCAACTACAGTAGTAACTGCAGAGGTCAAGTGTCAACATCTAGCTATTATTTTTTGGAGGAAGACACTTTTCGGGTCAGAATCAACGACGCACCTAAACTTACGAAACCGTCCTCATTCACCGAAAATATCTAGATTGTGACGATTTAAAGATGGTAAGCAGTTTGCGCCAGAAAAAGTAAACACAAAGCATGATTGCATTGAAAGGTCCTGTCCAAAGCTTTGTTTCTGTGACTGCGTTACCATGCGGCACCCAAAATGATTTCCATTTGGTGATCGCCAAAGATATTTTTAGAAATTTTAAGCATCAAAGAACAGATGTTTGACTCATCGTGACCACAGAGGCATAAACAAATTTATAATTTACCAACTAACTATTTAACAGATAACAACGATACATAGTTATGAGTTGGACATACTATTGTGTAAATGTTTACTCTATACTATGACACCTCACAGCTAGCTGACCTCGAGGATGTGTGCTTCCGAGGTGTGAAATAGTTCTACATGTATGTAAAAAATAATAATATTTTAGTTTTGAACATTAACTTTTAAAAATGCATGCAGCATGTTAAGAAAACTTATATACACACTGTACACACTGGCCTCAAGGTCTTTGTGTAAATTTGTGTCAATTTTTCAAGGTACTCCGTTCACATAATTCTTTATCGCTTTCATACAGGCTGGTCGTTGACACATGGCTGCTCTCTCTTTAACTAAATCCACAGCACTATAATGTCTGTGGAATTTATTAAAAATACTTGATATATAACAATACGAATATATGACAAAGTCCTATGAGCGTTGCAACATATACCAAACTCCGAAAAAGCACAGAACAAAAGCACCTCACACGCAGGCCAAGCGAAAAATAAGAACAAATCTGCGATGAGTCATTTAACGAAAAGAGCAAACCCGACAGTTACCGCCTTGGAACGGTCAGTCGGCAATATTGACCGACTGGGGTACTTAAATCGGGTTTACAGAGCTCTAACCTCGCACTTCCTGACGAGTTTCTCAAATGCAACCAATGAAAAGAAAAACGATCTATTTAAATACAAAATGTCCAAGCGCTGATATTTTCTATAAGTTTTGACGAAAGTAGTGACGTCATTGAAAAATAATGTCCACATAGTGTTTAGAAAGAGAATATGGTAAAGTCTGATTGTGATATCAGCGCGTCACATTAAAGGTGATGTTCAGTTTGGACCATTATTTTCCCCACAAATAACAGGATAAGTCATTGTTATATAAAAGATTCTGCAAAATGCCGTTTATTGATGCTTTAGATCTGTGTGAACTGTCAAGTACAGTTCCCCACTCGCCATTGCAAACAGGTATTTCCTATCTGAGTCATGATGCAGAGATAACTATTTTTAAACTTAAAAATCACGAAGCAACCTTCTTTCCAGATCACGTTACATTGTCATCTGGTTATCAGCTCTGACGTTAGTATCTATTTTTAACAGAAACCACGATCGGCTTTTTATAGATTTGGAAAGTATGACCATTTAGAGTGATTTTTTTTGCGATGAACGCTGTCTAACTAAACAGTTAGTGATAAAAATCGTTTTTAATTAGACTTAAGTATAGGTTTATGCAGAAATTATGTCCTAACTCCCAAAGCAGTGGTAAGATATTGTTACCTTTATTAAAAAGAGGCAAACTTTAGAATGACGCTTGCCGTATTTTTATATTGTTTTCTCTTTTTTTAACAAACTGCGTAGTTAGTTCTATTCACAAAGATGAAAAAAACAACAAAGAAATGTACTTAAATGATTTTATACAAGAACATTTTTCTTAAATTGTAATGTGACTGTTTATGTCTGTTTTGTTTTTGTTCTATCGCCATGACACAGTTATTGGCGCCGTTCAGCTAATTAATGGTGGAGAAAGACCACAGACCTATGTCTGGGTAAAACCACCGGCGCACTGTAAGTAAGCTGAAAATCCTCACCACATGCTTAAAACATCTATAAACACGGTGTATATAGTTTTCGGGAGATGTAGCTTGTGACAGTGTCAATAGTTATGAAAAAAAACAACAACTGAATTTTAGAAGCATGAAAGATAGACCCTGCATGCTACCTGCGTTCAGTAAATACATAGAAAAAAAGGCTGGTACATAAACAAATATGAAGGTCGACCGAGATTAGACGGTCAATTGTGCCCAGGCATGACTCAAAATGTTAACATGAATATTGTAATAATATGTTTTAACTAGATGTTCTAGTGGTTATTTTGTACAATGCAGATTTATATGAAATGAAGATTTATAAATGAATAAAGTAGCGCAGGAATATCCCTCGTGACTTAAAGGTGGTATCAGTTTGGACCAAAATTAAAAATAAATTATTGTTACCTGAACAGATATTGCGAAACGGTGCGTATTGATGTCCGACACCAGTGTGAAAAGTGAACCATAGCGACACAATCGTCATTACACACATGTATTTCCTATCTGAGCAACGCTGCACAGTTAGCTATTTTTAAACGAAAAAGATCACGCAATCATTAATGCTTTAGCTCATTTACGTCATCCGCTATGACGTCAATGTCTATTTTTAGCAGGAATCCCACGCGTTCTTATTTATAGCTTTAAAAAGAATGAACATTTTTAGAACTTATTAACGAGTTTCACTGCCCTAAAATTGAGATACTGTTGAAAATAATCTAAGCTTAAACTAAAGTATGATCTTTCTGCAGAAACTATGCACAAATACCCCAGACAGAGGTACGATATTGTTACATATGTTTAACATATGCAGATTGTCGGATATCACCTTTAAGTAGCAAAAGGAGTGAGACCTATGCTTTAACCTGTGTCACATATCAACTTGAAATGCATCTCATTTATTGCAAACATTTAATTCGACTTAAAATAAAAAATTTCAAATACCTATGGTACGGTTGCAATTAAACAAAGTACCCCCGCGGAATTATTTTAATAATTCAGCGACATATAACGTATTCTCAGGTTACTGTCATTGTAGCTCTAGCCAATTACAACATCAAAGGTATTCAAAACCGTTTCATAACAATATCGTTACAATTTTCGATAGTTATTAAAATTAATTACTTATGGTTGATATTTTTATTTAAAATTTCCAAGCGACTTGGTCAATGTTGGACATATTTGCCCTATTTTTTTGTTAAAAAGCAAACGTATGGTAAACTGAAATGAATATTGGATTAAACCTTGATCACTAGATAAATATATGATCACGGTGTCCTTCATGAGATTGGGTTGTCTTCAGGTTGTGAAAAAAACAAAAGCGTCGCGACGGTTTTCAGCTATTTTTAGCAATCATAACCTGAAAACCCTAGTGTATCAATGAACTGCGCATGCTGAAATCCGTTTCTTGTGTGTGTGTGTGAGAGAGAGAGAGAGAGAGAGAGAGAGAGAGAGAGAGAGAGAGAGAGAGAGAGAGAGAGAGACAGAGACAGAGAGACAGGGAGAGAGACAGAGACAGAGAGAGTGACAGAGAGAGTGACAGAGAGACAGAGACAGAGAGACAGACAGACAGACAGAGACAGAGAAACAGAGAGAGAGAGAGAGAGAGAGAGAGAGAGAGAGAGAGAGAGCGCGCAGAAAAAAAAGATTCTTAAAACATCGCTTCAAAGCATTTGATTCGTTGACCTAGAGAAAACACATTTTGCTGGACAGAATGTT
This sequence comes from Sinonovacula constricta, assembly GCA_007844125.1. Taxonomy (NCBI): domain Eukaryota; kingdom Metazoa; phylum Mollusca; class Bivalvia; order Cardiida; family Solecurtidae; genus Sinonovacula; species Sinonovacula constricta. The sequence goes on along the minus strand of CM017563.1, from coordinate 42,645,221 downwards.
CATATATAATTTAGTGACCAGAGAAAATATTTGAATTTGAAAGTAAAACCAAATGGATAAACTTTGACCAAAACGAAATATTATTTAACCTATGATTAATGTAATTATGACATTACAATGATATGTCAATTCTCAGAAATTGCAAGAAAATAAATATATCATAAACTTATGAGTCAATAGCTCACACAATTCTTCAAATAATCACACATCCTTAAAAATCTGCACTTAACATCAAAATCATAGTTATGCACACTAAACACTAATCTGATACCACTATTTTGCGTATTCTAGACCGTGTCTTATTAGAGTTCTGTTGTTCCACTGTATCTTTAAATGCGTTCTCCACCTGAACTAACCTTCTAACATCTTTGAAAAAGTTTCCTGATAGTTTGACTTTAGAGTTTTCAGTTGGAACATCATCAGTAACAGAATCCGTTGAACCTACTCTTGAAACATTTGGACTTTTAGTCTTAGTTGGCAAAGGACGTTGAGAAAACACCCTTTGATCCGCAAACTTTTGACCGGAAGTGGATTTCGTCAACGGATTTGCAATATTGACTTGATAATTGGATCGCACAAAGTCCCGAACACGGGCTCTCTCGTTGTCTGACAGTGGAAAGTCAGTTCTTCTGCTCGCAAAAAGGTTTGGCGTTGAAAAACCTGCACGTTGCAGCTTGGCACAGCAAGCACAGAGGCTCTCCCCGGGAAATGGATCGGAGATCGTGGTGATTCCGGAATCTGCTGGAGACATCCGACTACTTGGAGTTGATATTGTTGATAATGTTGACCTTCTATCTAATCGAGATTGTTTGCTTTCGTTGAGACTTATAGCGTCATTGTTGTCAAAGACGATGATCTCATGGGCTTGGTGACAATTTCTGTCCACGTTTGTCAAATTGCGATCGTTCATTTTTTATCAGTTGTGTTGGAAGCAATCGAATAAGACATATTGCACTGAGTTTACATATATGAATGACGTATGCCTTTTAAATTCCGCCTTATGTCATTTATTACAACAGCAATTCGCAATATATGTCATTTATTATTACAATAACCACTATATGTCATTGATAGCAACAACAATTGGCAGTATATGCCAATGATTACAACACAATCCGCCTTATGTCATTGATTACAACAACAATCTCCAGTTATATGTCATTGAATACAACAACCATTTGATCTGTACATGTCACTTGTAACAATAACATTAATCAGCTGTATGTCATTGGTTACAGCAACAATCCGAAGTAAATGTCATTGGTTACAACAACAATCCGTAGAAAATGTCATTGAACAATATGCAGTTATGTCCTTGATTACAACAAGAATCCGCTGTTATATTTCATTGATTACAACAAACCCACCGACATTTGAATAAAAACAATTTTTCTAAGACAAGTCAAAGTTTAATTGCAATGTCAGAACTGTCAGAGTGCAAACAGATTGTCACAAAACAGAAAAGATTGCCTATTTTTATCATCGATATGTTCTCAGAATATATTTGGCATTTCCCTAGTTCAGTCAATCGATGGTGAAATAAACAATACATTTTATGTAAACTATACTATTTTAAACAGAAAGTACAGCAAAAACTGAAGTTCAAAGAATCAAGCGACAATGTGGTTCCAGCGCTTGCACAAGCACTCGTCGATCTGAATGTCTGCCGTGTTTGCATAATGATACGCGTAATGTACCTTTCAACACAAGAAAGGTGTCGTTTATAACAATCCACCTTTTATAATTCGCATTATAAGCCAACGCCGAATATCCCGAATGCTGTAATCGACTTTGACACTTTGATCTTCGAAGTCATACGTCTTGGGCAAACACTGCTGTCTCGTGTCCCTTAGCTCTTTCTGTTTTAGGCCGACCGGCGTCAACTGTACAGACCACGATAAAAGCTACAACACAACATTCTGACACAATCCCGGTGCCGGGTACTTAGCCTAATAAGCGCGTCCATGAGCAGCAATGGCACTTATTTATTGATTATCGCGGATCCTGCGTAGCACGATTTTATCAGGATTAAAATTAAAAAATAATGTACATCCTGATCAGCCAGTTCATACTCACAGCTATCTGATCAGGATCTGCACTACTAGCTGCTTAGGCTTTTTTATAAATCTGATTTTGCATGAAAAGGTAAATATTACCAAGAGTAAGCACAGAGAGTTATCGAATGAAGTGAGAAAAGGTTTGAAATATTCTCGTCCCGTTACTTTTTATCACATTTTATTCCCTGTGGTTAAAAGCAACCCAAGCATGCGCTGATCAACGATGCTGGCCTATTTGACCTCCTCATTAGTTAGTAATTAGGCACACGGTTGGATACCCACTGGTGTGCGGACACTCTGACATAAAGAGAAGGTTTCGTGTTTTAATTAAGCGGTTACAAACCACAATTCATGGTAATTAATTAATGGCAATCTGAATGGTTTGTTTACAGGGATGATGACGTTGTAAAGTAAGAAGAAATTATTTAACAACACATTACTGAGCCTGTGTGATTGTATTTATGTCTAAATGTCTGGCACGCATTTGTGTGCGTAAGTGTACGTATGCGTGCGTGCGTGTTTCCGGGTGTGTGTGCGGGTGGGTGTGTTTGCTGATAAGGCCGAGTTCGCGCGTGATTGTGAATGTTTGTGTGCTTTGGATGTTGTTTTTTACATATACATTTTTACATTTTATCAGACGGTCTCAGTTCTATAAATTTAAAAAAATAGCATCTTTAAGTTGCAGAAGTTTTACACTTTTTAGACAATAATGTATCACCGATTTATTATTAAAATCGTTAACTATCCTTTTTAAATAATATCTCGTATAGATTCCATTTGCTACAAAAGTATGTGAACTGTCCAAAAGTGACAACAGAGTTACATGCATCGCCGCACTCCTATTTATCAAATTATATTCGCATCAACGGCTCCTGTTTTAAAATGCCTATACCTTATAAAAGACCATTATAAAGTAATCGATAGCAACGCTGCGGTTAAATATGTCGATTATGTCCTAGGTGGCGATCATGCTATGCATTGGTATGGGAAGAATTTGATCGAGTATTGATTAGACAGTTAAAAAACGCGACGTTTATTGATGGATAATAATGAATAAAGTATATCAATGTATTAATGATTCCCTAAAATCTATAACTGTAACGACGCAAATTATAGAGAGAATGTTAGAATATTCACCCCCACCCCTCCCCTACTTTCAGATATTTTTCGGCAGGCACATGTCTACATGCACCTGTACACACCGTCGAGTCCGTTCGCGACGCAGGACCATAATTTGGTTAGGTCTTCCAGCTGACCTGCGATGCGCCGGTGGTTCTACCCATACATTTATTTGCGATTATCCTCCACAAAAATAGCTAGACGTTGCTAAATTGATCATAATAGAGTTAATGTTTATTGGGTTTATCGTCCCACCAACAGTATTTCAGTTATCTGCAGACGGTGTCCACATGAAGCAGATATAGTGCTGCCTTCACTGTGTATACCGTGAACACGTGGTATGATACCACACCCAGTCATATTATCCCGACACCGGGCCAACCAGTCGTGGAACTACCCTTATATTTGCTCGAGCGTTAGCAAAGGAGCTATACTACAACCATTTTAACGACTTTGGTATGTCGCGGCCCGGGATCAAACCCGGGGCCTCCCATACTTTGAGCCGACGCTATACCGATTGCGCATCCAGGTCTGGTCCATAATTGAGTCGCTGTATTTCTAAAAAACAAAACAAAACAACAACAAAAACACAGCGTTACCTAGGTAATGGTTCTGACTAGTTCCACCCAACCTTTATTAACCTTTTTAGACACTCAAGTGGTTTTTAACGATTTTATTGTTTCACAGCTTGCTTAGAATTGATACTTTTATTTTGCAAATCAACGTCTTAATCCGAAAAACTTATATCTTCATATACAGCAGAACTATTGATATCCGAACCAACATACGATAAAGAACATTGTAACTCACTCATTGATCTAATGTTTGTTAGCAACTTAGCACAACTGATTATGCTATCGCAAGTTTTACTACAGATCCTTTTGTTATCAATCTTACTCGATTCCACTGTCCTACGGTCACAGAAACCGGAAACAACCCCTTTTAATACCCCCTCCCCCAACAACAGGAAATATAATAACGCTAATTTCGAAGCATTGAGACAAGTCTAATGCAATACTGCACGCAGCCCACAAAACCATTCCATTTACAACAATAAATGTGCTAACTTACGACTTTCCCTTTGCTTCCCTCTAATATTCGCCGCATTATACGCCAACGTCAAAAGTTATATCGCAAAGCAAACTAAATTAAAACTCTCAGAAGCGAAATTTGGGTGGTGTAAATTTGACCTTGTACGCGATTACAGGTGTGCAAACACTGGTCAAACTTATTGAGTAGTCAATCAAATGTACAACACATTGGACACTGGAAATCAGGCATGTTTTAAGCTGCAAAAAGGCTCTTCTAAATATAAATTTTATATTGGGACAAAAGTTCTATCACTAAAATCCAATAATAGAAAACATTTCTATAAAACACGCAACCTTTCTATATAATTTTGCTTTCTAGTTAAAATGGAATACTATATAGAAAGGCTGCCTGTTGAATAAAATGGTTTCTATTATCGAATTTAGAACTAAAATGAATCGTCAGGCAGGCTACCGGATTCGACCAAAAAAAAAAAAAAAAAAAAAAAAAAACTGAGTTAGAAATAAACTACTATCTCTTACACGCATGTGATCTGAATCTTATCATCCCAAGTGCGCCATTCCTCTCCGAACGTGGGCGGTAGCTTTAGCCTGAGATGCTGAGATGACAGAATGACCTATGTCATTACATAACCTGGATAAGAACTGCAGATGGCAGCGAGACCCTGAACATCTCGGCCTAGAAGATAACGCATAGTCAGTGGAATGCTCGTTCTAATAGCTGTTCGCTCCCCATTTCGAAACTTTTCCGCAGTTAGTAAGTGATACTCGTACGCGGCATGGTCTATTAATAAATCTGCGTTTCATGCATTTCTGACTTACACAATATAATGAACTGCCAGTTTAAATAGATAACAATATGTTAAAGATGTTGAAGGTTGCCTAGATACAGTTTACGCGTCTAGTCATCGTAGAAAATACATATTTGTACTGTACCCGCACAACTACCTTCCATGCATGAAAAACTGACCTCAAGTAGTCAAGGTCATGCAGGGTCAATCCTGTGTGCTTCCGAAATTCACTTTTTTCATAAATAAGAATATATGACAAAGTCCTATGAGCATTGCAACATATACCAAACTCCGAAAAGGCACAGAACAAAGGTATTTCACATGCAAGATGAGCGGAAAGTAAGAACAAATTTGTGATGATGCTTAAACCGGTTTTACAGAGCTCTAACCTCGCACTTCCTGACGAGTTTCTCAAATGCAAGCAATGAAAAGAAAAACAAAAAGCTATTTGAATACAAAATGTCCAAGCGCTGATATTTTCTATAAGTTATTACGAAAGTAGTGACGTCATTGAAAAATAATGTCCACATAGTGTTTAGAAAAGAATATGGTATTATTTCGATTTGAAAAACTACACAAAAATGGTTGACTATAAATAAAATTGACGTTCTGAATCATGAACAAACATGACCAGAGACGAACTAATGGTTGTAGCATCCTGTTCATGTGAAGAATAACTCTTGCTACACCGCCCAAAATGTTCATGAAAGCTGGAACAAGTTTAAAAAGAAACGAGGTCACTCGTGAGGTACTAGCAAAATTATTGACAAGCTAAACGCTGACAATACAAATATAAACGAATGGTTTACAATGTCAAAACAACTTGCCAAATCCAACATATCCCAGTCTATACCAACTATGTACTATAATGGACACATTGCATCAGACGGCAAAGTAAACCTGCTAAACGGTTACTTCTGCAACCAAACAAAGATTGATGACAAACTCATGACTTATCTTTTGACTTTCCACAGTCAGATACTATATTAGAATCTATACACATATCACTGGAGGATATATCTGATGCCATTTCTCTCATCTGTCCATCAAGAACATGCGGACCGGATTTGATAAGCCAACGCATCTTCTGTGGTCCGCTTTCCACGTCTGTAAAAAGTCTGATTAACTATTCTAGTCGACTTTTGACCCATATCACTGCTTAGTTGCCTCGGCAAACTAATGAAACGTTGCATACACAAACGTACTTATAAATACATCACAGCTAATTGTGCAGGAGTTATTCTTGCAAGGGTCTATTCTTGGACCTCTGTTTTTTTTTATACATACATGATATTGTTAATGGAACAGATCTAATATAAGACTATTTACAGATGATACCAATATGTATAACGTTGTTAACGACCCGCTTACGGCTGTCGATACACTAAACAACGACTTAGCAAATATACTATCGTGGGCCAAAACATTACTTTAAATCTATCAACAACCGAAACAATGCATTGTTCACGACATTCACACCCTGGCCTATATTTCGATACCATGCCTATCCAAAATGTTAATGAACACAGGCACCTTGGAATTATCATCTCCATTGATTGCAAGTGGAAATCACATACTACGTTCACTGCCAACAAAGCCTGGCAACCCATCGGTCTTTTAAGTATCTTCTTCGCTAACATTCGTCCACTTCTTGAGTACAGAGACGTTTTCTGGGACAATTGCACAAAGCAAAGCAACTAAAAGCCGACCTGGAGGCTGTGCAAGTGGGTGCTATGAGGATTTTAACAGCAGCCTCAAAATATTGTATCTTAATTTAAACAAACTATACACTGTCTGCAATGTCGAACCTCTTGAAGAGAGCCGTAGAAAGCACAAACTCACACTGGTCTTTAAAGTGAAACATAACTTGGTCCTTATTATCATGTTTTATAAGAAAATACCTGATCATAGTTTTCAAGTTCGAAACACCATCAAGAATACCATCAGTACTAAGTAGAACGGAACTATACAATTCTTCTTTCCTACCATCTACCACTAGAGAGTGGAATTCTCTCGATACCACGGCATAATCATCCACATCAGTTCCAGACTTCAACAACAAACTGAATTGATCTGATATGCACAGAAATCACCTTTTAATGTAGGTATTATGAAACAACAAATCCTTTACAGTCGGTTAATACTCTCACGTAGTTCCCTTAGTCAGGAACTGTTACGTAGATCCCTCCTTAAATCTCCCTTATGTACATGTGGTTCTTTTGAATTGGTCAGCCATTTTGTTCTGCCCTGCCCCAATTGCACACAACAACGACGTGACATTCTTGAAAAGTTGCTATATCTTGTAATAATCTACAGCTCGTATATGGAATGAACGTTTCAATTTCGAAGAAAATAAGCGCGCAATCCTTGCTGTACATCAATACATAACATCAACCAATCTTCTTTTATGTCAAGGGTAAGTGTTTTTCGGTTGCCGAGGCTTTTATCTACTGTATATACTGTACATTTGTTGATTGTTTATTTTATTACTAGTTATTATGTATGTACATAAGTTCATTGTATCTGTTTTAACTTCCGATGTAGGTGATTGCTGTTAGTTGTTTCACTTTGACGGGATATTTTTATTTACACTGTTTGTTTGATAGAAAAACCTTAAGTAAGTTCGAGGTCGGAGCACTCAACAAATGATGTTTTTTCTTTGTGTGTGTTATGTCTCGACTCTGTGTTTTTGTCACATTTGCAATTACCCTGTTTGCCTTTGTCTACAGGTAGATAAAACTTAAGCGGATATAAATTAACAAAAATTATATACAGCATTTTTAATTTTATGTACGCAGTTAAAATGAAAAAAAAAAATAGAATAGCCAAACAAAAGTGTATGTGTGCCTGTTTTAAGGAAATTATGTTCAGTAATGGCATGTTTCTTTTAGGAGATAATCAAATATACATGGCTTACTGCATATGAAACAGCTGTCAAACGAATGTCTTAACGGTGCGTTAAGTGTAAAAGTGTACTTTTCTCGTTTTAAATTAAATCGTTTGAACCCCAAGTGATAACGCGGTCATTGTTGTGTGTTCCGGCTTTTATTCAATTTGAAGTTATTTAGAATCAGAAGCTGTATAGGCTGAACCCCGCTTTAGTTCCAGTTGTAGTTGTTTATAATCAGAACCAGTATGGATTGAGCGGCCATTCTTTGTTTTTGTAGTTCTTTATAATCAGAACCAGCATATATTCAGAGACCTTTCATTGTATTTGTAGTTGTTTATAATTGTAACAAACACAGATTGAGTGGCCTTTCATTGTGTTTGTAGTTCTTTATAATCAGAACCATTATCGACTCGGCGACCTTTCATTGTATTTTTAGTTGTTTATAACCAGAACCAGTATAGATTGAGTGGCCTTTCATTGTTTTTGTATTTGTTTATAATCGGAACCAGTATAGATTTAGTGGCCTTTCTTTGTATTTTTAGTTGTTTATAACCAGAACCAGTATAGATTGAGTGGCCTTTCATTGTTTTTGTATTTGTTTATAATCGGAACCAGTATAGATTTAGTGGCCTTTCTTTGTATTTTTAGTTGTTTATAACCAGAACCAGTATAGATTGAGTGGCCTTTCATTGTTTTTGTATTTGTTTATAATCGGAACCAGTATAGATTTAGTGGCCTTTCTTTGTATTTTTAGTTGTTTATAACCAGAACCAGTATAGATTGAGTGGCCTTTCATTGTTTTTGTATTTGTTTATAATCGGAACCAGTATAGATTTAGTGGCCTTTCTTTGTATTTTTAGTTGTTTATAACCAGAACCAGTATAGATTTAGTGGCCTTTCATTGTATTTTTAGTTGTTTATAACCAGAACCAGTATAGATTGAGTGGCCTTTCATTGTTTTTGTATTTGTTTATAATCGGAACCAGTATAGATTTAGTGGCCTTTCTTTGTATTTTTAGTTGTTTATAATCGGAACCAGTATAGATTTAGTGGCCTTTCATTGTATTTGTATTTGTTTATAATCGGAACCAGTATAGATTGAGTGGCCTTTCATTGTATTTTTAGTTGTTTATAATCGGAACCAGTATAGATTTAGTGGCCTTTCATTGTATTTGTATTTGTTAATAATTGTAACAAACACAGATTGAGTGACCTTTCATTGTATTTGTAGTTGTTTATAATCGGAACCATTATCGACTCGGCAACCTTTCATTGTAGTTTGAGTTGTTTATAATCAGAACCAGTATAGATTGAGTGGCCTTTCATTGTTTTTGTATTTGTTTATAATCGGAACCATTATAGATTGAGTGGCCTTTCATTGTTTTTGTAGTTCTTTATAATCGGAACTAGTATAGATTGAGTAACCTTTCATTGTATTTGTAGTTGTTTATAATCAAAACCAGTACAGATTGAGTGGCCTTTTATTGTATTTGTAGTTGTTTATAATTGAAACAAACACAAATTGAGCGGCCTTTCATTGTATTTGTAGTTGTTTATAATTGAAACAAACACAAATTGAGCGGCCTTTCATTGTATTTGTAGTTGTTTATAATTGACACAAACACAGATTGAGTGGCCTTTCATTGTATTTGTAGCTGTTTATAATCGGAACCAGTACAGATTGAACGGCCTTTCATTGTATTTGTAGTTGTTTATAATCGGAACCAATATAGATTGAGTGGCCTTTCATTGTATTTGTAGCTGTTTTTTATTGAAACAAACACAGATTGACCGGCCTTTCATTGTATTTGTAGTTGTTTATAATTGAAACAAACACAGATTGAGTGACCTTTCATTGTATTTGTAGTTGTTTATAATCGGAACCAATATAGATTAAGCGGCCTTTCTTTGTATTTTTAGTTGTTTATAATTGAAACAAACATAGATTGAGTGGCCTTTCATTGTATTTGTAGTTGTTTATAATCGGAACCAGTATAGATTTAGTGGCCTTTCTTTGTATTTTTAGTTGTTTATAATCGGAACCAGTATAGATTTAGTGGCCTTTCATTGTATTTGTATTTGTTTAATATCGGAACCAGTATAGATTGATTGGCCTTTCATTGTATTTTTAGTTGTTTATAAACGGAACCAGTATAGATTTAGTGGCCTTTCATTGTATTTGCATTTGTTAATAATTGTAACAAACACAGATTGAGTGACCTTTCATTGTATTTGTAGTTGTTTATAATCGGAACCATTATCGACTCGGCAACCTTTCATTGTAGTTTGAGTTGTTTATAATCAGAACCAGTATAGATTGAGTGGCCTTTCATTGTTTTTGTATTTGTTTATAATCGGAACCATTATAGATTGAGTGGCCTTTTGAGTGGCCTTTCATTGTTTTTGTAGTTCTTTATAATCGGAACCAGTATAGATTGAGTGACCTTTCATTGTATTTGTAGTTGTTTATAATCAAAACCAGTACAGATTGAGTGGCCTTTTATTGTATTTGTAGTTGTTTATAATTGAAACAAACACAAATTAGCGGCCTTTCATTGTATTTGTAGTTGTTTATAATTGACACAAACACAGATTGAGTGGCCTTTCATTGTATTTGTAGCTGTTTATAATCGGAACCAGTACAGATTGAACGGCCTTTCATTGTATTTGTAGTTCTTTATAATCGGAACCAGTATAGATTGAGTGACCTTTCATTGTATTTGTAGTTGTTTATAATCAAAACCAGTACAGATTGAGTGGCCTTTCATTGTAATTGTAGTTGTTTATAATTGAAACAAACACAAATTAGCGGCCTTTCATTGTATTTGTAGTTGTTTATAATTGACACAAACACAGATTGAGTGGCCTTTCATTGTATTTGTAGCTGTTTATAATCGGAACCAGTACAGATTGAACGGCCTTTCATTGTATTTGTAGTTGTTTATAATCGGAACCAATATAGATTGAGTGGCCTTTCATTGTATTTGTAGCTGTTTTTTTATTGAAACAAACACAGATTGACCGGCCTTTCATTGTATTTGTAGTTGTTTATAATTGAAACAAACACAGATTGAGTGACCTTTCATTGTATTTGTAGTTGTTTATAATCGGAACCAATATAGATTAAGCGGCCTTTCTTTGTATTTTTAGTTGTTTATAATTGAAACAAACATAGATTGAGTGGCCTTTTATTGTATTTGTAGTTGTTTATAATCGGAACCAGTATAGATTTAGTGGCCTTTCTTTGTATTTTTAGTTGTTTATAATCGGAACCAGTATAGATTTAGTGGCCTTTCATTGTATTTGTATTTGTTTATAATCGGAACCAGTATAGATTGAGTGGCCTTTCATTGTATTTTTAGTTGTTTATAATCGGAACCAGTATAGATTTAGTGGCCTTTCATTGTATTTGTATTTGTTAATAATTGTAACAAACACAGATTGAGTGACCTTTCATTGTATTTGTAGTTGTTTATAATCGGAACCATTATCGACTCGGCAACCTTTCATTGTAGTTTGAGTTGTTTATAATCAGAACCAGTATAGATTGAGTGGCCTTTCATTGTTTTTGTAGTTCTTTATAATCGGAACCAGTATAGATTGAGTGACCTTTCATTGTATTTGTAGTTGTTTATAATAAAAACCAGTATCGACTCGGCGACCTTTCATTGTATTTTTAGTTGTTTATAATCGGAACCAGTACAGATTGAGTGGCCTTTTATTGTATTTGTAGTTGTTTATGATTGAAACAAACACAAATTGAGCGGCCTTTCATTGTATTTGTAGTTGTTTATAATTGAAACAAACACAAATTGAGCGGCCTTTCATTGTACATTGTATTTGTAGTTGTTTATAATTGAAACAAACACAGATTGAGTGGCCTTTCATTGTATTTGTAGCTGTTTATAATCGGAACCAGTACAGATTGAACGGCCTTTCATTGTATTTGTAGTTGTTTATAATCGGAACCAATATAGATTGAGTGGCCTTTCATTGTATTTGTAGCTGTTTTTTTATTGAAACAAACACAGATTGACCGGCCTTTCATTGCATTTGTAGTTGTTTATAATTGAAACAAACACAGATTGAGTGACCTTTCATTGTATTTGTAGTTGTTTATAATCGGAACCAATATAGATTAAGCGGCCTTTCATTGTATTTGTAGTTGTTTATAATCGGAACCAATATAGATTGAGTGGCCTTTTATTGTATTTGTAGTTGTTTATAAATGAAACAAACACAGATTGACCGGCCTTTCATTGTATTTGTAGTTGTTTATAATTGAAACAAACACAGATTGACCGGCCTTTCATTGTATTTGTAGTTGTTTATAATTTAAACAAACGCAGATTAAGCGGCCTTTCATTGTATTTGTAGTTGTTTATAACTGAAACAAACACATATTGAGTGGCCTTTCATTGTATTTGCAGTTGTTTATAATCGGAACCAATATAGATTGAGTGGCCTTTCATTGTATTTGTAGTTGTTTATAATTGGAACCAGTATAGATTGAGCGGCCTTTCATTGCATTTGTAATTGTTAATTATTGAAACAAACGCACATTGAGTGGCCATTCATTGCATTTGTAGTTGTTTATCATCGGAACCAGTATAGATTGAGCGGCCTTTCATTGCATTTGTAGTTGTTTATAACTGAAACAAACACATATTGAGTGGCCTTTCATTGTATTTGCAGTTGTTTATAATCGGAACCAATATAGATTGAGCGGCCTTTCATTGCATTTGTAATTGTTAATTATTGTAACAAACGCAGTTTGAGTGGCCTTTCATTGCATTTGTAGTTGTTTATCATCGGAACCAGTATAGATTGAGCGGCCTTTCATTGCATTTGTAATTGTTTATTATTGTAACAAACACAGATTAAGCGGCCTTTCATTGCATTTGTAGTTGTTTATTATTGTAACAAACGCAGATTGAGTGGCCTTTCATTGTATTTGTAGTTGTTTATTATTGTAACAAACACAGATTGAGCGGCCATTTATTGCATTTGTAATTGTTTATTATTGTAACAAACGCAGATTGAGTGGCCTTTCATTGTAATAGTAGTTGTTTATCATCGGAACCAGTACAGATCGAGCGGCCTTTCACTGTAAAAGCCGTTGTTTATACTCGGAACCAGTATAGATTCATTGTATCTGTAGTTGTTTATTATTGTAACAAACACAGATTGAGCGGCCTTTCATTGCATTTGTAGTTGTTTATTATTGTAACAAACACAGATTGAGTGGCCTTTCATTGCATTTGTAGTTGTTTATTATTGTAACAAACGCAGATTGAGTTGCCTTTCATTGCATTTGTAATTGTTTATTATTGTAACAAACACAGATTGAGCGGCCATTTATTGCATTTGTAATTGTTTATTATTGTAACAAACGCAGATTGAGTGGCCTTTCATTGTAATAGTAGTTGTTTATCATCGGAACCAGTACAGATCGAGCGGCCTTTCACTGTAAAAGCCGTTGTTTATACTCGGAACCAGTAAAGATTGAGTGGCCTTTCATTTCATTTGTAATTGTTTATTATTGTAACAAACGCAGATTGAGTGGCCTTTCATTGTATTTGTAGTTGTTTATACTCGGAACCAGTATAGATTCATTGTATCTGTAGTTGTTTATTATTGTAACAAACACAGATTGAGCGGCCTTTCATTGCATTTGTAGTTGTTTATTATTGTAACAAACACAGATTGAGTGGCCTTTCATTGCATTTGTAGTTGTTTATTATTGTAACAAACGCAGATTGAGTTGCCTTTCATTGCATTTGTAATTGTTTATTATTGTAACAAACACAGATTAAGCGGCCTTTCATTGCATTTGTAGTTGTTTATCATCGGAACCAGTAAAGATTGAGTGGCCTTTCATTTCATTTGTAATTGTTTATTATTGTAACAAACGCAGATTGAGTGGCCTTTCATTGTATTTGTAGTTGTTTATACTCGGAACCAGTATAGATTCATTGTATCTGTAGTTGTTTATTATTGTAACAAACGCAGATTGAGCGGCCTTTCATTGCATTTGTAATTGTTTATTATTGTAGCAAACGCAGATTGAGTGGCCTTTCATTGCATTTTGTAATTGTTTATTATTGTAACAAACGCAGATTGAGTGGCCTTTCATTGTAATAGTAGTTGTTTATCATCGGAACCAGTACAGATCGAGCGGCCTTTCACTGTAAAAGCCGTTGTTTATACTCGGAACCAGTAAAGATTGAGTGGCCTTTCATTGTAATAGTAGTAGTTTTCATCAGAACCAGTACAGATTCAGCGACCATCGATTTCCATCTGTAGTTGATCGTTATCGGAAACAGCATAGATTGAGCGGCCATTACATTCCATGTGTTATGGAACGGGGATCACTATAAATCGATCAGCCATTTCATTTCATTAGTACTTTTTTAAGAATCGAAACCACTATTTAGTAAGTGTCCACTTTTTTGTGAATCGGCTTTTATTACATTTGTAGATGTTATTGATTGTCTTGATTATGTCCAGCTTTGTTTAAACCACATTAGGAAGGACGTTCACTTTAAAAGTACAACAAAGGATGTATTTACAATTTTTAGTTACAAAGCTCAGAAATTCAAGTACTTTATTTAAAGTACATTTATACTGTGCTGTTTACCCACCACTTTCCAAGTTAAATATTGATTTCGTGCCATGCGAGAACAGTGTATTTTTGGTCAAGGAAAATTGAATATTTAAACAATTATTGAAGCATTAACCGTAAACCCATTTTTTAGATTTTATTTGACACATTAACAATTACATTGTTTTCTAATTGGTACTTGGCATTTAATGAATTGTTTCAAAGAACATGGATATACAATTTACATATTTTTGTTGCATATTTATTGATTTTGTGTCAAACGTCTGCAATGTATTCATTTAGTTTTGCAAGGGATATAAAACTATCGAAGCGCAATAATAACCCCATTTTTCTAAATAATTGATGTCTTTGGAAATGTAACTGTTTCTTTTTTGTCTTGAACATTTCTTGCTCAGAGTGTTAACACAAATTTTCTAACTGTGCATGAATAATGCACAGCCATTTGCATGCCCTTTGTAGAACACCAGATGTGGCATTTGCAAATGCTATAGAAGAATCATTTGTTCATTCTTTTGGTACAAAATTTCCCAACGGGTTCGATACCGGGCCGCGACATACTGAAGTCATTAAAATAGTAGCGTTAAAGTTTTTTTTGCTTACGCTCCAGCAAATATTATTGTACATGTAGTTCCACGACTGGTTAGCCTGGTGTCAGGATAATGTGCCTGGATGTAAATCAAGTCAAATGTTCACGGCATGCTCTACAGTGAAGGCAGTACTGTATCTGTGTACACCGTCTCCAAATAAATGGCTGTTGCTTGGATTATAAACACAACAAACAAGTTCTTTAACAATTCCAGAACAAAATAATTTTTTTCTAGGTCATAAATATTACTGCCATCTTGATTTAAGCAGAAACTCACCAGGAAAATGGGACTGTTAAATCAGGGTCTGCACTTTTTTTACTATTCAAGATTATGCCTACTAGATTAGTTTGGTTTTCAGGCTGTCAACCAAGTCTTCGCCAAAAATATTGGAGGAATAAAGTAATTTTTTCGCAACGAATATAGGAGTTTTTGGATATTTTTGAGGCAGAATATCTGAGTTTCTAGCTTAAAATAGTTCCAATTACTGGCACTTATACTAACAATTCTTACCTGTACATTTACTGTACAATATTCAATGTCCAAAATGTCTACCGTTAAAATTAAAGTAAAACCATTAACTTGAAATAGCAGCATCACAATCCAGACAAAAGGCCATTGCAAAGCACATCGCAATCATCTGAATGGTCACCTAAAAGACCTGTGTCCTTTTTCACTACATTGCAAGGTGACCATACAGATTACGAAGTGGAGCACAGCAGCATTGTCTCAAGGACTGTAATGCTGCTGATTGCATAGAAATTCTCTTACCTGTAAAAAGAAGAGAAAAGCAGTATCAAAACAATATTGACTCCTCATTTATCGGCGACAAATTGACTAAAGTGTATATGATTTTTTTATAAAAAGATAGGAAAATATTGGAAATATAGGAGTTTATTTTATAATACATGCTTTTGATCCAAAATTTGGAGAAATAAAGGAATATATGAATCAGTTGACAGCTTATATATTTTTATTTTGACACTTCCCAAACATTGACAAACTGTTTAAATACTCTTTTTTTAAAATAATTTAAGAAATAAATTAAGATATAGTTAAATGGAACGTTTTTACTTTAAACGATAAATAAAAAATATAAAAATAGCCTCAGAATGGTTTCATATCACGGTCCTTGAGTATTTGCAGCTTGACGCAGCAGCTAGAAATTCCAGATCCTAGATAGATTCCATATTGATGCATTTGATAAATATTGTTTATTTGACTTGATCATAGTGGAAAACCTAGCCATTTATTGCTAAAATAACTGTCCAAGATATTACGTTTTCAACTTTGCAGTATTATTGATGCTGAAGACTTCATCGTGAAAAAGAGCATTAAAATGCATCAAGCATTTATAGCACTGGGAGGGCTAAGCACGCCTGTTAAGACAATCGGAACGCCTTGGATGATTCACAAATCATCACTCGGATAGATGACGGGGAAAATCCCGCGAAAATAAACTTGTCGGTGTGCTTATGACGTCATAAAAACAACACAGATAAAAGTTTTTTTATCTCTCCTGAAAATACAGTAACAGTTGTATATCTAATGAGATGTGAACAGTTAAAATAGTTCTATACACCTATCGCTTTTTTGAAGAACTTTTTTATGGTGTATTCTACTTCCGGCGAACAAAACAATAGTGATTCTATAAGTATCATTGAACCTGATACATCCGAGGGATGATTGTCCTTGGACGGAGTTACCCGAGGAGTTCCGATTGCTGCAATAACATGTTAGAGGTTATCACCTTTATCGCGCACCCTAATGCCAATTAATTGCTGTTCTGTTCAGATTCATCAAATAAATACATTTTTGTAGAAAACGAAGAATTAATCCAATTTAAACGTATAATCAGAACGATAGGTGATGTTACCTTTGTATATACAAACTGCCAATCGAAATATAATTGGCTAACTAAACAAAAATAGCCTAACTAATAATTATAACATTCGTGTTGACATTTTGCCTACGTATAGATGCCACTCGAAAACAGGCACTGTTCGTATATCAGAAGCTAGACTTTTCTTTGTTTCGTAAACAACCCGCAACAAATTGATTTGCTCAATACTTTATATCTTCAAACGGTCCCATCAGATTATACACTGAACATTAATTGCATTCTTGTTCTAATTTTGGCATTTAATGTATAATTAATTATAAAATATAAAAACGATGCCAGTTTGAACTTGCTTTCAACATTTAACGAAGATAAATAAAACTCATACTCGTGAGAAAAACAACAACAACACCGTACTAGCATATCTTATTGCGGTTAGTATGCATGTCATTATAAACCATTCTTCTGTTTATCTGTAATGCAATATTATTGCATAGGTACTTAACACAAGATTTTAAACTTAAGAATTCTTTTAGCCAAATTAGATACAGTCACTTTAAAAATAATAAAAGAAGTCTGATGTAAAGAATAAGATTTTATTTCAATCTATCACAGAATGATAAAAATATAACAAAGAAAATAACAACATTTAGCTTTAAACATTCATGGCTAAAAGCATTAGCTTAGCTGGATACAAACGTGATATATCACCACTTAAAAGACAATAGTTTAAAAAATCGAAACCAGTCAGGAATAAAAAGTATGCTTTTTCAAGTAAATAATGTACTTTAGGCAAAGATCGAAGAAATTCGGTAAACAGTTCAATGAAATTTCCTGATATATAAAACGAACATCATTCTTGAAATATATTCACTGTTTTACTTAGGGTGGTGACTTTAGGGGGTGGCGTAGCTTTATTGAAAACACAGTATAGACAGTTTGTAAATATATGGACTCTAAAACAAGCTTTCCAATGAAAAATTCTGAATAAAATACAGCTACAGAACAAATCTGGCGCATTTTCACGCATAAATTCTCCTATAAAAAATAATGTATTTGTTTTATCTATAAGAAAAGGGTTCAGGCTCGCGTAAATAAATATCAAAGTATGCATATGATTAAAAGTGATATGGTCACAGTTTTGCTTTAAAACATGACACATAGATCCACACGTTCTGGAATGGTTCATGGACTGTTTTTAATTATTGCGTAACGAATCAGCAATATCTAAATGACTGGCCTATATACATGCTGTATGTTATCGCGCGCGCAGTTCGGAGATGCAATGTGTTGTTAAGGCGTTTTTTGAGAAATAAAATAAAATAAAAAAACGCTGTTGGAATATTCGTAATTATATCCTTATTTAAATCAAAATACAGTAATGTGTTCAAAAACGAATACTTTCAATAATTTAAGTTTTGGAGACTATTTAATGTCGTAAATAGCCGAGTAATCTCGAAGTGGCTCCGTAACTTCTACGAAAGGTAGCGTAATAAGGCGATGATTGACGATCTAATGATGGTCCTAAATCGTTAAGGTACACCAGATAAATATATGAAAGGCGTCGAAATGATTTTTAATTCTTTTAAATTAATGCCAGCACATTTTTTGTTGCTTTTTTGTTTGTTCTCTTTTACAACTTGACGCTGATCGTGTTAATATCTCCACATACAATACAACATTTCAGACATTTATCTCTCCGGAAATAAAAAACATGGCAAAGTTAACAAATTGTAAGAGAAAAACGTCGACGGTGTAGATGCAAAACTGGGCCAAGGTTTATTTACAATGACATTTGCTATCATCATTCAAAACATCAAATATATTGGTCGGTACTGAATTTTACATACTTTTAAGTAACTTTCAGATTAACTAAAATCAGATTTTCTCAAATGTGTTAAGGAGATGCATACATGTAAATTATACCATAATGTATATAAACGCTCCAAAGTAAATAACTCTACGAAGCCAAATTTATAGATTTCATTTACTAAGACAGGCCAACAACAAACACATAAAAATGCTAAAGCAGTAACAATTTATACATATTATTTACAAACAGCTGATAAATATTTCTAAATAGAAAGAATTCAACTACTTTCCCAAGGGCACTTCTTAAACTTAACTTATCATAAACATTAAGACATTATGATATACCAGATTAAAACTTAACAGGAATGTGAAAAAATAAGTGAAAGAAATCTTAATGGGATACTGGAGTTGTAAAACGCGCCTTTTGTAGAATTAACACACAGATCCAACTTAAACGAGAAAGCCTTGAGAATAACACAATACACCATTGACCTCATAACAAAGTGACGTTTTCTGAATGATTGTTTGA